>MU223052.1:2797978-2824702 GCA_018584345.1 Thuja plicata | reverse complement strand
TTAAATTATGTAACCTCTTCATTGTAGTTTTTCTTGATATTATTGAACTCATTCAATAAAAAGCCCTTATTTGTCTTGTCTCCATATTGATCTTTGAATAACTCAATCAACTCATCCATAGAAACAATAGAGCCATTAGCAAGGCTCCTAAACCATTCTCTAGCATCTTCAACAATGGACTGAACAAAAAGTTTCATTAATACATCTTCATGGGTGATATTCAAATCATCAACAAAGTCAATGTACTTTCTTAAGTGTGCTTCATAGGAAATCACATTATTACCAGAAAACTTTGGGAGCTTTCCTCCTATATCACCAACATCTTTAGGGAAAGCATTAGGGTATCCTGGGATACCAACAAAATCAAACTGCTTGTACCTCTCATTATGTAATGGTTTTCTTTGAAAACTATCTTCTTCTTTAGCTGTAGTAGCTTTTCCTCTAGTAGATGTATTATTCTCTGGTCCTGAAAAAGAATACTTTGAAGACTGTAAAAAATCAATCTTTTTCTTCATTTCAATTGTAGCAGCTTCCATTTGGGCTTTCTCCAACATCTTTTCCATGGTTTCTTTTTCGATTCTCAATTTTTCCAAATCAATTTCTAATTTGGACATTTGTTCAACCATAGGGTTTTTAGGCTCTTGATCTCTTTGTTCACCCATCTTCTTTTTACCCTTATCTATTTGTAAAGTAGAAGCCTTTTGAGTGACTGGTATTTCTTTGTTTTTCTGAGACTTCTCTGTTTCTTTCAAAGTTTGGTGTTTAGGAAATATTTTTCTATCGTTATCAAGATTCTTGTGATCATTCTTTTTCTTTCTTATTTCTCTTTCATTTTTCATTTGTTGTACTAGGGCAAGCTGCTTTAAAATAAACTTCTCTTCATTGTCCAGCATATCAGAAGGGTCATCTTCTGAATCTGAACTAGGTGTAGTAATTTCTTCTCTTTAATTTGAAGTAGAAGTAATAGTGGGAGTATCCAATACTCTTTCAGCAGCAACCTCATAATCTGAAGTATTTCCATCATAACAGTGATGAACAGTATTCCTGTTATTTCTGACATTTGTTTCTTCTCCCCTTAAAGGAGTTTCATCCATATCCACTTGATTTTTCTTTTTTCTCCAAGAGGTTCCAACTCTTGAGGATGATGGGATTCCTTCATTCAATACCCTTTCTGGGTCAGTTCTTTTTTTTGACCTAGTATTCATTCTGTAAGACATTTATAAATTTTGCACTAATCTCAGAGACTTTCCTTTTAGAGTCGCCACCCAATAAATTGGGATGAATGAATAACTATCAAGGGTTAATATGACAACAACAACCAGGATTCATAAAACTTTAGATCTTAACACACTAGAGATTTATGAATACTTGAACAAGACTTTACAATCTCTAACTCCCCAGCAGAGTCGCCACTTTGTTAGGGGATTTTCTTGTATGAACCACAATGCTTGAAATGTCTATTTGAACACTGTTCCTTCTAATACTGATTCAGAGACAAGAAAAGACTAATTTCTAAGGACTGGATAAGGTCCTTCTTCATTTTTGAGCTCCACAAATACTCAGGCAGGTTTTACCTCTTAAGATTGTTGTTTACACAGTATTTGCTAATGTGGACACTAATTTGTTATGTATCTTTATTGAACCAACTTATGAATTATCTTGCAAATAATCAAGCATAACCAGATGCAAGATATAACCATACAAACCATAGTTATAAGCATAACAACTATCAGTGATATAAGGATTCTCATCCTTCTTCCTTTTACTGTAGGAGGGATAACCTAATAGATTCACTCTTCAAGGAATCAATAATATGGACAGTGTCCTGCTGACAGGTCCTTAACAAGTTCAGTTTGTCTGTTCTTAGTAAAAAAGTATTTTGATTGGTTTGGTTTTGATATATTGGAATATCTCAGACATAGATAGATGATCAGATAGTTTTCTGAACCAGTGCCTATCCTTTGGGCTATAGAGTCAAATATAAGCTAAGATATCATAGAAATAAAACACAGTAAACTGCCTTACAGTTCACATACAATTCAGATAAATTGACTTACAAGTTATCCTGTCACCTCAAATCTATTGTATCAAATATTTAAACGAAGTAGTATGCTCTCTGAAATTACCTACAAAATTTAGTTCTTTCCTTGAAAGAAACTTTCAAATAATCAAATGGTTACCTTATAACCAGAATGTTTCAAAATACCTTGTAAACTTAACATAGAAGAGCACATACAAAGAAAAAGAGACAGCAATAGAGGAGAGTAAAATTGCACCGTATATTATTTATAAGATCCAGCTTTCCATACATGAGAGATTACACAGCTTCCAAAAGATAGACAGAAACCAGAATATCTGAATTCTGTGATATATTATCTCCTCTCCAAAAATTGTTCCAACATCAAAGATGCTTAACTATTACAACTCTTATGCTATATATAGGTTTTTGACCACCTTGGAATCCCTTAAGGATGCAACAAGCTTCAGATGGTCACAAAACCCTAACCCTAAATATACAAGAGAGACAAAAAAAAGAGAGAGAAGAAGCGGTGAAAAGACAGAGTCAAAAAGGTAAAATCAGATATCTCTTGTTCTTCTCCCGATCTAGCGACTGCAATCTGATTTGTAGATGGTAGCTGGTGTATTTATGCTGAGTCTGGATAGTTGTTCTTTCCTGCTCACCTACATCTCCTTTTGAAATAACTGTCCATCTTGTCTTTGAACAGTGCAGCGCCAAGTGCTTACCTCACTCATCGTCCAAAATTTCTTCCTCTACCACAGACTTCTTTTTCTTCGGTGTTGTCATGACTTCCCATGCCTTTACTTCATCATCTTTTGGCCAATTGAAGTCTTGAGTACTCTGTACCTGCACCTTTTTCCTGTCCCATCTCACATCAATGATGTTCTTGACATCAAGTAGGAACTTGTTGATATTTGTCTCAGCTTTGAATGCCTCATCCAATATTAAATTAAATCCATCTATATCAACCTTAGTTCCCAAAAGAAAAGCCTCTTCACTAGGCATCTTGGTGTCAAACTCACTCCTACAGGCATCTATAGCCTTTACCTGGTCATCATCTCCTTTTAAGGCAGGAATAAACCTATTGAAATCACTTGAAAAGAGACTCAATTTAGCCTCTATCTGGTTCAATTTTCCTTTGAAGAATGAGAGTGCAATGTTTATTCTTTTGATCTCATCTTCCACCTCAGTGAGTATTGGAGGAAAATCTACCCTTATGGACTGCAAAGATGATAATTTTTCAAATAAACTTGCCCTAGCAGACCACTTTGTGAAATAAGAGTTTAGAACTATAAGTTACCTCAATACCTCAGCATGCAATATAGGCAACTTATTATATGTATTCACTACAACATCAGCTTTGTCTTTTAGGATCTCAATCCTATGTTGTAATATGCCTTTTAGTGCCTTCAAAGATATTGCATTTCCTTTTTCTTCATCCACCTTTTGTTCCACAGCCTCTTTTGACTTAGGCTTGTCTTCAATCTGCATAGGTGGTGGTTGTGCAGGCACATACACTACCTCGGGCTTCGCTTCCAATTCATCTATCAATGTCTTTATCAGCTGATCCCTCTAGTATAGTTGTATATGGCATATGTCTCTATCCTTAGATAGTGCACTTGTTTCTTCCAACAGAGTAGTATACCTTTCAGACAATTGCTTTGTCTTATCCTCATTCAATTGGGCCCAGTGTGTCATAATTTGGGAAATTTCTAGGTCTCCTGTATTTTGGACTGACCACACCATCTGATTCCCCACCATATTCTCTTGAATGTTCACTAATTGGGGCTTCTGTTCCTTAGGGCTCAAACTCCACATGGAAAAGGCCTGAGACTTTGGGTTATACCCAAATCCTTTGATCATTTCTCCTACTTGGACCTCACTAACCATTTTAAGGTCAGGCTGCTTTCTGATTAGATCTATGATGAAAGTAGATGCCAAATCCCATCCTTCAGCCAATAAAATCCCACTTCCTAGTACCATCTTCTTGGCATCTTCAGGAGAGATGTCCTCACTTTCAGGATCGTAATTTTGTAGGGCCACCAGAGCTTCTTTGGTAATTGTTTCTTTTCCATCCACAGTTAATTGGGACTTTATTTACTCTATTTTGTGCCACCTCTGGAAGTCCTTAAATTCCTCTGTCTTTACAAAATTGTCATCGTCCAGGAATTTTCGCTGATGAAGCAATCTTTCATCAACACAGGCCTTGAGTGGTACCTCAACCTCATCTTCTAGGTCAGGCCTTTTCTTCTTGCCTTCCCTGATTTCTTTTCTCAGGTTATGATCATATAACCTGGTGCCTGGCACTAAGGCCTTAGCCTTATCCTTTTTCTTATTGTGGCCCTCCTCTGAAGGCTGTCCTAATTCCAACTTTTGCCTTTTTGCAGCTGGTTCTTCCACATCATCTGGCTGAGTGGCAACTGTTAGATCTATGATATGTTGTTCTACTCCCTGCAACTGTGGGATTTCAGCCATTTCTTGCTCTGGGAATTGTTGTGGTGGAGGAAGCATAGGAGGACGTGCATAATCACTATCATCATCACTCTCTTCTTCTGATTTTGAGTGTTTAGGTGACCGAGCACCTTTCTTATCCAAGACTATATCCAATTTTTCTACTAACACATAGTAGTTTTCTATCATAGCCTTAATCCTATCAAAATAGGAGAGATCAGGGTAAAAACCCCAAAAGGATAACCCATTTCTTATTATTTGTGTCTACAGCTTCAGCAGCTCCTGAATTCTCAATCTTCTCATATGAATGTCATCTTCATCCAAGAGGTTTCTTGTTGAATCTTTCTCTATGCATTCACAATGGACATTAGTATTAGGGATAGTAGGAGTATACAACTTCCTAACCCCTGCCATGAAGCCTTCTGGGTCAATGTACCTATGAGGGGCTGCCCCCATTCTGTACTTCTCCAGCCATTAACCTACTTCATCTATGGCATTTTTACCAATTGTAAAATTTGCAATCTTAAACTGCCTAGGGGTTATAGTCCCCTTTTTATGTGGTGCAAAGTGCTCATTGTCTGTCAGCATCAGCTGCCAAATGAATTCCATAGCAGCAAATCTCATAGGCACATGATAAGTCAATAAATGGGGTGGATGAATACACCCATATACTCTGATTATGGTGAAATTATCCTCCAATAAGAAATCACCCTAGTTGTGGTTTCCAGACCAATTTTCTTTATAATTGCAAGGCCTAAGCAATTGTATGATCTTCAATGGGACCCTAGTCCTGCTTGTCCCTAAACTCTGCACAACTGGATACACAATCCAATTTTGGAATGCACAGTAGTCACATTCCCTGGAAGTATAATTCCAAACCCTAACCTAGAACTGGATAGGATTTGGTTGTGCCTGATAGAATCTCTGAGGAGACAAGTTATGCGTATCCATGATTACAAAATTGAAATATAAGAGAAGGTGCATTAGGAATGAATAATGCAAGAATTTAGGCTCCTTCTCCTTAGGTTTTTTTAATCTCTTCTGTGTTGCAACAAAACCCTCGTGCATTTCATCAATTATATGCTGAATGTAATCATAACTAGTGCTTGAATGCGCTTCTTGCAGGTCTAATACCATCATTAAGATGCCAGAACTGATTCTCTCTGCATCTGCGTCTATCCCTAGCACTCTACATAGGGCATAAGCATTGTACTTGATGTAGAAGTGCAGGTCCTTGTAATAATATGGATAGGGCTCAACCATAGGACCTAAGTAATTTTTTAGTTCTTTTAACATATGCTTCTGCAACAAGCCTTTTGCAATACCAGGCTTAGAACTGTATCTCTTTTCCTGCCTTGTCATGTCAATTTTTTTAGACATGGTACTGAATAAGCCGAAGGCTTGCATGAATGAGTTTATGTTCAAAATTAACAAGGCAGTGCCATCATCCCTTTTGATGGTCTTTGTGAGGGCATCATAGCGATTTGATAGGTCAAGAAATAGGTCTACATCTAAGAAAACATCAGGAACAAGCATCCTAGCCAGACCACATGTCCAAGGGTTTGAAACAGGGATGGGCTTATCAGAATTCTTAAAGAAGTATGTGAAAAGAGAGTAACCTGTTGTGCCCGAGGTCACAGCATCCCGAATGTTTTTGTACTCATCTAGGAGGACACTAGCATCGGCCTTCTTATTCTACGTTGAACCTGGCAGAAGAGTGAGAAACTCATCAGAGTAACTCGCTTTTCCTTTCTGTTCCTCTCCAATGCCTCCACTTGTTGAAGCAACGCTCACAGCTCTGCTCATATCTTCAACACCTTGAATCTTCTTTTCTCTTACCGATATTGAAACAAATCTATCTCCAATATCAGCCATTTGTTCTGTGCACAATCTTCTGTAATTTTAGAAATCTCTGATCACTTTGGATACACTGCAAACTGCTCGAAATATCACTTTCCTGAAAATCAGCAACCTGGCTCTGAAAACTTGAAAGCACGGTGAAAAAGAAATGAATGCACTTATCAACTCCTTATAGCCATCATTCAGAGTACACAGCTCATAATTCAGAAACATCAGTTCTGCCATTAATTTTCCATGTCGTGAACTTTGAAAAACCTAGCCGTAGTTGCTGAAGTTGACAGGAAATCAAATTTTCAAATATGAATCCTTGGAACAATCATAAAACATTTAAGAGAGCTAACATGTCGCCTTTTGATTCATTATCTGTCACACATCTTAGCTACCTTTTGCACAGTGATCAAAATACGGGCCTGTGATTGGTTGCCGAGCGATTTACTCTGTCACATCAAGAAGCTACCATCATTTTTTAGATTTTGTGATCAGACGACCACGTGACTGCATTAAGTCTCTTTGTCGCGGGCCTCTGTCTTTAACCATGGTTCCATCTCAAGACTTGGCGACGATGTGCTTTTTAACATTGGCTGACCCAATTTACAATCTGGAAATCAGGCGACAAAACTAAAATCATAGTCACGTGGAGTTAACCTTAACTCACCATTCTTTCTGAGACCTGGTGACTAGCCATTACCATTAACCTTCTCAGCTATCTCCTTGTCGCTGAATGCTTTTATTCTGTTTCAAGACCATGCGACAACCTTTAGTCGCCCAGTCGGGAGATATTCAACTTTACCTTAACATATGCGCCTTTTCTTTACTTCTGACGACCTCGTGACATACCCTAATCGCCAAGTCGGAAGGACTTTTCCCCTGGTGTACTTTTCTTTCTAGACATCGCGACCACCGTTGGATCTTCTGATTCTTTCATCTGACAGCTGGCGCTTAATCGCTATATGTTCCTTACATACCCTTAAATTATTCCTAGATACCGCGATAGAAGGCAAAGCACCTTAGTCTCAAAGTTGCGGAATCCATTTCTTCCTTCTGGCGGTCAAGCAATAACCCACTTGCCTTATGACAGATGTCACCCAATCATTGGTTCTCTTGCCGCATAATGGAAAACTGAAGCATTATCCTATTCTGGCGACATCCCGACTACACTTTGCTATAAACCACAGACGGTTACTCACGTAGTCTGAGCTGAAATCTCTTAACCACCACTTTATTCCGAGACCATAACGACTGAAGGAAAACTTAACTGTTCTTCTTTGGCTTGATTTGGCGATAACGCGACATGAAGTAATCGCAAATTCTGAGAACCTTTTCATAACTGTGAGAAATCTTCCGCGATCACCCGACTAACAGTGGGTCCCATCTTTACAAAGCTTATAACATGAAGATCTTGCGACTACCCGACTGAAAGAAATCGCTGAGTCTCATAACACTGAAGGAATATTCTAATTCTGAATGAGACTACGCGACACAAGGAAAAAGCAAAGTCAGGAAAGCCAATGGAATATTCACTGGGGGTAACGCGATGAGGCGACCTAACTTAAAACACATGCCTTTAGTGAATGAAAAAGGTAACGCTGAAACATAAGACATGGCTTAGGGTTTAAAATTCATTGTTTAACACTTGGAGAAATAGGGTTTTTCAGGGTTTTTGCAATTTGGACAAGGTTTAGACATGAAAACCTGAAATTTGACAGAGGGCAGGACAAGGAACTAGGAGAACCAGCAAAAATAGGAAATACAACCAACAGTATGCTACATAGATCCACATCCAATTGACCATAAAACTATAGACACCTGCTAACTATGCATGAGAAACTGACTGCACTATGCATCTAGACACAGTGAACTGACTAATGCAAGCATACCTTTTTTCCACCTTGGCCAAAAGGTCTGCTTGGATTAGTTTATGACCCTTTTTCAATTCAAGTTAAGTGTTATGTTATAACACTTAACTTGAAGTGTAGTCATGTTCTCACCCACCCTTACTTGACTTGGGTCTTCAGACATCCTACAATTTCAAACTCATGTAAAACAATAAAGAAAGAGTTGACAAGGAGCCACTATATGAGCATACTTGCATTCTCAAACCTTGGGCAATTATCCTACCTTTCTTGACGTAGTGAACCTTGATTGGTTCCATAAAATTAACTCAACACAACAATTTGACTTATTACACTGGTCGGCTACATGAATGATATCCAAACCTTCTCATACTTGTGACTTAATGAGTATTGTTATACTTGGAAAATAAGGACACTTTGTGTAGAACTATCATATTCCCTAAGTTCTCCTAACAAGTTTCTGATTGGTTTAAAATTTAGAAAGTTTTATTTAGTAAACATATGTCTCATACAGAGATCAAAACCTTTTGAAAATCAAATTAAAAAAAATTGTCTCATATGGAGATCATAACCTTTTGGAAATCAAATAAACAACAATATTTTTTATTTAGGATAGTGACCCGTTAAGGAATAACTTGCTATGAATTTCAGATTTCCTTTCATAATTTTTAAATATTTCCCAAGAGTTTCATACTCTTGCATGTGAACATTAAGTACTTCCCTCGTACTTGTATGTCTACATACAAGCCAATGAAATTCTTATGGTTTCTACCTTAAGCTTACAGCTTGATAAACTAGTTAATACCCCTGTTCTAATGAGTGAATAATATTTTGAATAAATATTTCATCCATTCTGATAATATATAACCTTAAGCTTCCTAAGTTGGGCACACTAAATTCTACATATTTAAACCATTTAGAGGTTCTGATTCCTATCAAGAATTTTCTCTTAGTAGCTACCCCTTAAGCCAAAAAAAATAACAAATTCAGACTCCAAGATAGCATCGCCATTCTCCTGGCACATCATCCTTTAGTCTTCCATCTGTGCAGACATCAACTAATGTTTAATGATTTACCCTTCTTTCATTCAAACTTGTATGTTAAATTTTACTCTTCTTCCATTCGTCTCACTTTTAGATTGCAAATAGAAATAGAAATCACATTTATCTCTTCGTTGACTCTAGATCCAAAAGGTGATTTATAAATACCTTGTTGAATTTCATGATTGCACATTACCAAGGCACAATAGTAGTACAGACATTGAAAAAATTAAATGCTCTAATACCATGTTTAAAATTGGTGAGCATATTCCAATTAACCATCAAACCATGGCATAGAAAAGTGGCAAACTAAAAATTGATATCAAATGCTTGATTGATTTGTACAATACATTTCCTTAACATTGGTTATTATAGTCTTATGAATCCTACGAATAACCTCATACGAGAATAACTAACAATTTATCTTATTTATCAAATAATATAAAACTAACTATTAATATAAAAACTCCAACAAAGTTTACGCAATCTTGAGATAGAACAATCATGAAATCCAATGTCTTGCCTAATGATACAAGAGACTAGCCATTTTCAGTCAAAGGACTAACCATAGCACAAAAACATCAATAATCATGAAAGGCACTTAGATCATCATCAAAATGAGTTGATGGGAAGATAAGGCCAACCCCATAGATGAACCTTTCAATTTTAGTATGAAGGCCGAGATTGAAAGAATGAGGGAATGTAGCAGAACTTGCAGCCATTTTTATTTCCAAAAATATGAACAACTCTTACCTAGCTTAAGAATTTGGAGGAGATATGTTGGTGTGGGAAAAGCATGCAAACATGCAACATTTATATAGTAGATTGCTCGAAGAGAACGTCTCAGTTTTTCTCCTATCATATTGTAATGCACATGGATGATTTGTTGTTGATTGGCAGATAAACTTCACGTTTTTAACAAAAACAAAATAGTATTAAATGTTTTTGGTACTGCCAATTAAATCAGACTTTAAATTTTTATGTTTTTTAGAGAATATAAATTGAGTTCGTGATGGAGGTCTCTTAGTGTATCTTAGTTTTCCTTGATTGGAATTAAATTTTTTGGGTGACATTACTATGAATGAATCCATTAAATAAATGCTTCTTGGGTCCCTACTGTAACATGGTAACATGGAGTCATGCCCAAATAGGTTTTAATATTTATTATTTGGTAACATGGAATTAGGTTCTAATATATTTTGATTATTTTATAGTTTTTATTATTGAAAATGTTTATTGAACTATTTTATTTTATTTTACAAGGCAAAAATGGCAGAGCCATTGGAAATTTATATTAGAACTAAAACTGCTTCAAAGGCTCATAAGGGAAAGAAGCAGAAAGAAAACCCTTAATCATTATCGAGTACATAACATAATATACAAAAAGAGACCGAAAAGAAGAACCAGGAGGGAACTTCGCTGGGCATGATTTTTACAGATGGATTATATAAGAGCCCAAAACAAAAATCCATGTTCCCAAAAGAGGAAACAGGGGACACAAAAAACCCAAAATTTTACAGAGAGCCCGCTACAGGAGCCCTACCTATACGCCCTGGTTTAGGAGCAGCAACTTTAGTTCGCCCAAGGTTGTCCAAAATTTTTGCGGGATACGGTTATGCGGACCTTTAATCCTTCTGTTGGTGTTTCCCAAATGCTACCTGCTTCGGCCTTGAAATTTTTTTTATGAAGCCGGAGAGAGCACTGACGGGCTAGACACCGAAACACCATTTTTGACATATGCAATAATAGCAGATAACCTTTCAACAATCAAGAACGTGTTAGCCACCATACCATTTGGGAGGATATCCATAATCTTAATCACTTCTTTTTGTATATGCAACTGATCTCGCCCTTCCAGTGTCTGTTTGAGAATATCATATAATTTTGCACACTCTTTTTTCTCTTCCAAGTGTTGGGGAGGAAAGAGGCTGCCAACCCATGCTTTGGAGCCATGGAGATTATACTTCTGTAAGGCGAGATGGATTTCCTCAACCAAAACATAGTCTGAATGGAGAACCTTACTAGCCATATTAAAAAGTAAGGTGTAATCAAGTAGCATGTCATACGAGTTTGATAAGAACATCGAGACGACCTGGGTGTGATAAATGTGTCTTGG
The DNA here is from genome assembly GCA_018584345.1 of Thuja plicata. Taxonomy (NCBI): domain Eukaryota; kingdom Viridiplantae; phylum Streptophyta; class Pinopsida; order Cupressales; family Cupressaceae; genus Thuja; species Thuja plicata. The sequence continues at coordinate 2,813,362 of MU223052.1, read as the reverse complement.
CACATCTGGCAGAAGAACCCCATCACCTATGATGCCTTTTATGGCATCCAGTATTTTACTCGGCAGGGGCTTGAACATCACTTGCATCTATCTATCCACATATGGCCCTGCGATGGGATGTTCCCAATTCTTGACGTTTAAATAGATTCATAAATTCAGCTCACAGTAGCCCATTTTACTCACTGTAAGAGCCTGGTTAAGTTTCTATAAATAGAGAAGTGGTTTAAGTGGAGGGATTAGGGGATTAAATAGCTCTTCGCTTCTTTAATTTTTGTGGTGCCTATCACGTGGGTCCGTCCTGTTCATCTATTCCAATTAATCTCCATGTGTTTCAGATTTGGGGATATTTGGCTCTCTATGGTTTTGAATTTATGTTTCAGCTTTGTGTCTGAATACTCTGACATAGATTAGAAATGCAAGTTGGTTTAGAGTGTGCCAGCTCACCTGTAGTCTGTGCGACTTAACTTAGTAATTTAACTTCCCACCACGGCTTGGCAGGGCATTAAAGGCCCAAGTATGTGTATTGGTGAGCTCTTATGGATGCCACCATGAGAACGTACGAGCCTCATATCCCAAAAAATTTGTTTGGTATCTTGCCACATGACACATGCAGCATGAATTACATTTTCTGATCATCTCTGTTCCTATATCCACCGGGTTACCAGAGTGTACAAACTCACTTAACTTCCTCCCTAAGTAGTTCTGGGATTTCATTTTCCTGTACTTGGATATGGTATGTTTCCCAATCCATTACACCATCATCCACACCTAGGTTGGCTAACCAGTCAGCGAATTTGTTGCACTATTATTATAGTTAGTATTTTTAAGATAAGTTCAAATATATTTTAATATTTTGTGTATTTTCTATTATTGAAGATGTTTATTGAGATAGCGCTTTAGTTACTATTTATAATTCCTATTATTTAAGATGTCTATTGAGCTATCCTTATATTTATTATTTTATAATTTTTATTATTAAAGATGTTTATTGAGCTATTGGTAGGCTATGAACTATGGTGGCGGCTAATCTCCATGTAAAATGCACCAAAGATAAAAAGGATCAATTTTTTTTCGAATCCATTGTGTTTTACCTTTTTTTGAAATTTGGTCAAGCAACGCGCAAGATTTAACTAGTGATTAAACATTTTAATTTAACGAATCAAATTTTATTAATATTTTTAATTATATCATATTTTAATATTTGATAAAGTTAAATGTAAAATATTTAAGTTTGGAATGTATTTTTCAAGAATTAATTAATTATTCAAGTTTAGCAAAATTTAAGAGTGGGGTGTTAGGATAGATTAAATTAATTAATTGATATTTAGAATAGAAAAAAATAATAATTTTAAAAAAATCTTAAATAATTGCAGAGATGGACAATAATTTTTTTGGTAGGTAAATAGCTGCCAAGGGACAACACCCATTTTATTGATAACTAAAAATATCACATTTGCACATTGGAGTAGTGTGGTCTAACTAGGATAGGCCCATTATCAAACCTGTAGCACCAACATAAAAAAAAAGGTGAACCAATGCGCACCAACAAAAAAATCACTCAAGACCAAAAAGGGTAATAGACCATCACCACTGTATATCCTATTATTATTGCATTTTATGTAGTCAATAAGGTGACAAGCCCTCATCCCTCCAATATTATCTTTAGACACATACTATATTTTTCTATAGAGTCCTACTATAAAGATATATACACAAGAAATAAAACAAATCTCTTATCAATTAAATATCACCAACCTTCTTCCTAATTGAATCTCTTGCCCATCTTGAGTACCAAGGACCACAATTCAAATGGCAATCCAAATCTGCACTCTTGGACTGAAGTTCCTTGCCCACTATCAATGTCATCTCCTCCCTAATGAAACTATTTGAGGAAAAATTATCACTGAATGTCTCAGAATTACTGATTTGACTGTGATTGAATAGTTGTTGAGTTTGTCTCATTTGATGGTTAAATTTTCCTAATAAAATGCTCACCCCATGTTACTAAGGCTAACTGTCTATGGAAGTGTTGATTCAATGTGTGTTCAAAACACCCCCTAATTATTGATTGGATGATATAGGTCTTATGTTTGATGCTACCTCCTTTTTGGTTTAATTCATCTAATGGGTCATTGATGAATTGTCACTATCAATATAATTTTGGGACTCTCTAATTATATGTGGCATCATTTAACAATTACCAACTCCTATAGCATTGAGTATTTCTTTAGATATTTTATTGATTGACATTGAAAATAACCAATCATTTCTGTATAGTCAGAAAATGGAAGCACTTCCATTTTAGACTAGTTGATCCTTCCAAGTAAGTGGTTTGGGGTCATGTCAAGTGCCTTGAATGGGTTCCCGACTTGGATCTGGCCTTTTCCCCCATTTCTACCCCATTTCCACTTTTTCCAGCTTATTTCTAACACTCCAGACTCAAAAACTGGGACTTTAACCTCAGGGTCAAGGTTGACCTTTTTGGGTCAAGGTTGACCTTGACCTTGACCTAGGTCACAATTGACCTTTTTCTGGCCCATGGTTCAAATTCCATAATTCCAAGGTTTTTGGATGTTGGGCTTTGGAAAAAGTTAATTCCCGCTTCTGGGTCGGCTATTTCGGTCTTCGGAATAACAAATCTTAAATTATATTTAATATAGGTCCTCTTCTAGGGATATAGGTCTAATTCAAATTTAATTCTCCTATGTAGGCCTCTCTAGAATATTGTCCCCTATTTTCATATAAAAGGAAGCTTTCTCCTCTCATTTCCTCTAACCATCATCAAGAAAAACCACAAGAAAAGACTTGAACTATAAGAAAGAGCAATCTAAGACAAAGACTTGAAGAGTGAGATCCAAAGGTGAAGAAGCGAGATTTCAAGAAAGCCAAGTAGCCATTGAAGCATTCATCCATTCTCAAGAATTCAAGCACTTCTCAAGAGCTCATTTCATCAAGGAGATCCATTCGTGGCCGTTGAAGGAATCAAGCTCCATGGAGCCCTCTTGTTGAATATTTCTCCATCCACATTCCTTCAAGTCTCTTCCTATTCCAAGATCCATTCAAGATTTGTGGTGAAGATCTGCAAGCAATTGATTTGAGACATCCTACATTCTACATCCTTTTTGGTGCATACATACTTGTGGATTCACGGATTCGAATCTTCCACAAGGGCTTCTAAAAGCAAGGTGAATTTGTTCATTTACTTTGTTTTACTTATGCAATTTTAATTATACTTTGAGGTTAATTCCAAAACTAGGCTTTGACCAAGGAAAACCCCTCCCCCCAACAAATTATCCATTTTTCTTGTAGGTACAAGTTCAGAACAGTAGATCAGAGTGTAGATTCAGATACCCTTTTGGATACTTTTAGGATTTGAGAACAGATATCTTGTCTGGGACTTTTTAGGTCGATTCTACCCTAGTTTGGAATCAGAAATTCTAGGTCAATGGTGACATTGACTTGAGGGTCAAAATTGAAACTGTGTCAAAATGGAAAAATATTTATGGGTTTTGTTTGTCTCTGCGTTTCTGTTCCAGATTCGGTCTCAGATTTTCATGAAACTGAGTGCAGAACCCCAAAAACAATATTCTTCAAATCTGTAACATTTCAAGGTTAGTACTTTTCTCCTATCCATATAAATTAAATTCATTAATATTTCTAAATCTACCACACATTCAAATAAAATAAAATAAACAGGTATTTAAGATCTTCCTCTTCCTCTCTTTGCCAAATGATTGATTCTTTTATGAATTGATCCTTCCTTTCGGGTTAATCAATTTGGATCCTTCATTTGTGCATCTAAGGATAAAATGAGAGCATCTTATTTACCCCCATAACATATTCTAAATTATGTAATATTTCTTATGTTACAATTTCATATATGCAAAAGTATACAACTATGTGGTATGGTTCTTTCACCTTCTCTATAAGTAATGCCACATTTATAAATCCCTTTGATTATGACACAACACCTTTATTGTTACTAAAACTGGAGCAATCTAGAAATGACACTTGTAACTATTTATATTACTAAATTTTACATGGCTCCTTGATACAAGACATGTCTCTCCTGATCCAACTTTTTTTATTGGAGGCTATGTCCACCATGATGATAAGATTAGTTTTTCTTCTTCTTTTTTTACTACTAATGAAAATTTTTCATCACCAATCATTGATATGTGTCGACAATGACATGCAAGAGTGTAGGTGACAAATGGTTCAACTCCAATTCATACAATTGGGACTACCCGGGAAAGTGAATTGACTCTAAATACCGATATTTCAGCCACGAATACAATAAGGATGAAGCATGATGAGAAATGGAGATAGCAAAGAAGAAATTAGTTGCCTATGTAGTAGACGTGGAAAAGGGTATAGTAGAGCCAACTCATCTTTCCTAGGTACTCTCAATTGTTTCAAGCGGAGAAGAAGTAATGAGAGGAATTGTCAAAACATCAACAATTATCGTGAGATTAGTTTGTTAACTACAACTGACACAAGGCAATTTGTGAATGTAAAACTCATGGATGGAATACTACTCATGAAACATGGGTTAATTGAGTTTGACTTAAAAAACTATACACTTTAATCTTGATAACAATATCACAATTTGACATGCCCCCAATTGTAGATGCCTTTACATGCATTTCAATGTTTGGTAAGAACAAAAAGTCCCAATCACAACTATGCATATGGTTTCCGTCATGTGCAGTTAGGACGTTGCATTTACATTTTGTTCAGATTCATTATATCATCAAATACAAAGCATTTTCATTTTGTACTGTATATTGACAATAGTCATTTTGCAAATTGATTTGAGATGTTGTCTACACTTGTATGTTTTTTATTAAGGGTAAAGTAGTTTTTGAAGGGAAAAGTAACCCTTTACAAAAGACTAAAGATAGGCATTAAGAATAAAAAGCAGAAACAAATAGACAAAACCAAAAAAGTCAGCTGGGGGAAAAGAAGAGATAGCATGATGAACCCCACTAGCAAGAGCACCCGGGCAAAAGACGACAACAGACAAAAAGAGAACCAGCCCCAACAACCAAAGTCAGGTCTGCTTCAAGATCTCAGCAGACTCATCCATCACATGTTTATATTGGTCGATGGCTTCTTTGAGCTCATTAATATCTTTGGAGCTCCCCTGTTTCACTTTTTTGGCACTTTCCCTAGTTCGAGTCCCTGGGCCAGCAATGTTGGGATCAACAGTATTATCCAGATCAACTACAATAGTGTTAGAGTTCCCATCCAGCACAACAAGAAGAGCTCTAAGATTACTGTCAGTCACTTTCATTCCCTCATAATTAGTTTTCATTATTCTGTTGAGGGTTTATTCAATGCTCTAGATATGGCTTTCAGTAGTCCACTGACGGAAGTTAACCACTGCATTGATCCTCAGCTCAAGTTTCTCCAGAAGTCTCTTTTCCAAATTCTCCTCCTGATCTTCACTGATAGAATCTCCTTTCAGGGGTTTAGAAATCAGGACTGCTATCTTTTTAACCCTTTCCTGGAGGTCATCGTACTTTCTGTTAATATCTCTTATCTCTTCCAAAAGCCAGGTGTTCAACTATAGATCCATATTAGCCCTTTCTCTAACAACTTGAATAAACCTGCAGGGGTCTTGGGTTTTGTCGGTCTCATTCCCATGACTATCCCCATTTTTATCTTTACCTTTTTTATTGTCCTCAGATCCCATAGCCTTGTCTTCCCTAGAAGTCCTACCCTCAAAAGACATAGATTCTACATAATTCACCAGAACAGGGGTAGTGTCAGAAATGCCCTTCTCTTTAGTCTTTGGGCTAGGCTCACTGTACTTTTTAGCAGGGGAATTAGGTTTTTCCACCTCCACATCCATAGGGTCATCCCTAGAGATATTTTTATCCTGGTCCTCCATTTCCATTCCGTCAGAGCTGCCTTTACTGTCATTTTCAATCTCCTCGGAGGTTCCAGTTAAATCCTGCTCAATGGACGCTATGTCTTCCTTCGTTTCCATGCCAGTTTCCTCAGAGAAGTCTACATTTGTATGTTTCTTTTTATTGCAATTATAATTAGTATGAATGAACAAAATAATCAACTAAACAAAATGATATGTTGGAATGACAGTGAAATATTTATCGATATAGCATCGATGGCTTTGGTCAATGTGCCTATGTGTCAATGTGGTGTTGGCCCTTGTTGAAGACGTCATGCACAAAAAGTAATCTTGGGCGTCAATTTTGGGGTTTCCCAAATAGGAAAAAGGTCTGGATATGGAATTTTATTTTATGTTTAAAAGTAATGTAACAAGTAATAATTTTAGGAAGAACTGATGTAGATTTGGTATTGCAGAGTAATAGTGGATGTCAATACTTTCGGTGGGTCGATGAAACTACATTTACATCTACCCCATATACGTCTATACATGATGTAGGAAATGAGTGCAACTTGTGCAAGGCTCGAGAGGCAGCTAGTGCCACCAAGATTGCTTCGATGGTGAAAGCAGAAATCATGTTTCTACGATACCTTCTTTGTGTAGTTTGTGCACTACTTTGTTGGGACCATATGCATAAATGTGATTAACAGAGGGCTATTGTAGATACTAATATTTTTTAGAATTTCATGTAGATACGTTGGACATATTTTGATAAACTCATGAACTTTTTATTGTTTATGACTTCGTTATGATTTTCTATATAAAATTAAACAAAATAAAAAATTAACCTTATTAAATTTATTTTTTTAAAAGTTATAACATTTTAAAAAAGTTAACCTTACTTATGATTTATGATGTCTAACTCTTGGATGTGTTATTGTAAATTTTAGATCCTTGTTCCTTTTAGAAGTGTATGGCTTGACTATGCACATGCATAATTGTAGATGAGGATCAGTAATAGGGTGCCAGGCATTGCTTAGATACTTTGAATCTAACCCCATATTTTCCTTCCTTGCAAGTTCTGGATCATATAGAAGCATACTAGATTCAACCCTTGAAGCATTGAAAACTATCCATTTAAAGCCCTCAGTAGCAATTCCTTGACTTGATAGTTTAAAATTCTATATAGTGCATTGTTTCTGTAAAAAGAGGGTTCAAAAGTCATGAAAATGATAATACTCGATAGTTTTGATTTTAATCAAAAGGGCAAATCTCTTAAAAAGTATTGGTATAATTTGGATAGCAAGGATCACCCATATTCATAAAACAAGAATGAAAAAAGCCCAACTTAAAAGTAGAAGACATATAGACCTGTCTAGTGATCATATTGTGTTGAAGGTGGAGTCTGATGCTGCTTCAACGACATCAGACAATGATGCAAAATTTAATGTATGTAGTTGTTGCAGCAGCATCAAGTGCCACCTTGAACACAATATGATCACTAGACAGGTTTGTATGTCTTCTACTTTTAATTTGGGTTGCTTCCATTCTTGTTTTATGAAGTTGGGTTATCCTTGCTATCCAAATTATACCAATAGTTTTATAAGAGATTTTCCCTTTTTCTTCAAATCAAAACTATCGAGTATTATCATTTTCATGACTTATGAACCTTCTTTTTACATAAACAATGCACTATATAGAATTTTAAACAATCAAGTATCAACTCTAGGATGGAACGTTGACATTAGTCAAGTGCGACTTTAGGTTATTAGTAATCCATTTGACATTCCAACATGGAAGGGATATCGATTATTAGTGTAAACAGTAGCTAGTTAACGACTTATATAATATTGGTTAATAATGTAAGTGTGGCCACTAAGATTGTTTAGGAATATCTAAATGTTAGTGTGGCCCTTTACTCACGGTCATAGAATTAGGTAATATGTATCTCCTCTCATACAATTATATATCTTGTAGGTTTGGGATCATGGATATTATGTTAATATCTTACAATAATTGGTTCTCCATCGTAGTTACAAACCGTTGGGTTTAAAAGTTCTACCATCCTTTAAAAGACTAGTTTTAACATTAAACCTGAACTACGACGTCTCTGTGACTTACATAGGTAAGGCCATCTATGATGAGCCCCCAAGGCATTAGTTCTGGCCCTTAGGTCTTGTACTTTTGATTTCTTTCTTGATCTTGCAACCCCTTACCAATATTTTGCATAGTTTGCATCTCTTTACGAAACTAGTTTTCAACGCTTTATGAAATATAGTTGTAGGTAGTTATCTCTTGTATAATGATGGATGAGTCAAAGGTAATGATCAATGAGGTTGCTTCTATTAGACCATACATTAATAGAATTACTATTTTGAATTTAAGCATGGGCATAATGCAATGTTATTGATGTCATTAGATGCTTGCTGTTGTTGTGCACCATATATTGTTTTAAATACACTGTTTATTTCATTGAGGCCGTGAGCCTAGCATTTGTAATGTATTTTCTATTATTGGATCAATTTATTTTGCCCACTTATTCATTATGATGGCATACTTATTCATTATTTTCATTATTGTTACTTTTTTTTAGGTCTTCTCAATGTCGACTACTAATCATTGGTTTCTCTTTCTCCCTTGGGGATGCTTGTCAAGTAGAAATGGTAGGATACCATCTATCTTTCTTGAAGACTCTTTATACAAAGGGAATCAATGTCCTTTATCTTCAATCAAATAAGGGGTGCGGAAGGTTTCTTTGCATCCATTGGGTATAGAAATTGAGTGGCATATCCAAACGATGCAAAGCATTTTCTGCACCCTCGATTTCAGTGAAGATAAAATGTCATTGATACCCTTTGGATAAAGAAGCTTCAGAACATAAATATGATATCCTACCATTACTACTTGATAAGCATTTCCAAGGGATCCTAGATGCTCTATCCTACCACAGACACGTGTGTGTTCCTTATCATAGCCTTAACACAATCTCAATCTCATGAGGTTGTAGTAGACCCAATTGATCTAGATTGACCAATAGAAACTTCCACTTTCTACATTGAAAAAGTACCATATCTCTCTCTTCAAGGGTGGGTTATTCATTACTACCATGTCATGTTGTATTTAGTTGTATGTAGCTCTAATTGTTTATTGTCTACTATGCAATTGTTAGCATATGTATCATGTGACTTATGTAAGTCAAATTATGATTGACCTTCTTAACATTGACTTGTATCATAAAGACATTGCCAAATTTGCAATCATAAAGACTATTTTTTCTCCATCCTATTATCCATGCATATTCTACGCATCTGCACGTGCATTCTCAATTCAGAGTGGGAAAATCTTATTTTGGATGCTTTGTTCATGTTGTCGTAAATTCAATTGGTAGTCAACACCACTCTCCCTCCCTCTTTTGATTGCACTTTCTTATTTTCTCTGAGGAAAGAGGTTTACGTTTTGGTTGTCCTGTAGCATTTTGACCATGCTTTTTGTGGTGGAATGAAATCAAGGTTTTTCTTCTTTATGCTATGCTTATTTTATGATTTGAAAGGAATAAATATTCAAGCATCAAATAGAATTATGTGATACAAGTTTTAAGATAAGTGGTCATAGAATTAGGTAATATGTATCTCCTCTCACACAATTATAAATCTTGTAGTTTTGGGATCATGGATATTACCTTAATATCTTACAAGAATTGGTTCTCCGTCGTAGTTACAAACCATTGGGTAGGTAACCTTATGAGGAGGTCTACATATAGCTTATTTGTAGGTAGAATCTAATTAGGATCTTATCCTTGTTCACCTAAGTGGGTGGCGGTCGATGGAGACACTGTCTGGGGACTCTACCCTAGAAAGGGGTTGCATAACCACTTCTACCATCCTTTAAAAGACTAGTTTTAAAGTTAAACCTAAACTACGACGTCTCTATGAGTTATGTAGGCAAGGTCATCTATGATAAGCTCCCGAGACATTAGCTCTGGCCCTTAGGTCTTGTACTTTTGAGTTCTTCCTTGATCTTGCCACCCCTTACCAATATTTTACATATTTTGCATAGATCTTTATGAAACTAGTTTTAAACACCTTATAATTGATTTAGCGAAGTTATTGATGTAGCTTATCTTATGATCTTGTCTATAATATATTATGAATTTTATATCATGCATCTAGTTGTGTAGTTGTATATATAGGTGCAGGAAATAGAGAGGCAAGGAGAATATGATACAAAGGCGAGAAAGAGAAATTCGGGTATGCAGTTGAAAGTCATGTTGGTTAATTGAACATCATAATAAGCTCTATTGTTCTAAGTAGATTTATTATCATTTTAGATTCGAGTTAAATGATATAAAAAATAGGTTCACAATATGTATTAATGTAGTATGTCATTGTTTAGAAACAAAATAAAACATGGCAAATTAGATATGTTTAGAGTAGAATAAATAGTTTGTTTAATGTCCAATCTAGTGTTATGAATTTTGGGCATTACATACAACTCTCCCATTTATTTTTCGAAAGTTATAATACTTCATACGGTAGAATTTTTTCAGCACTCATGTGTTATGACATTTAACGAACATGTATGTATCATAAGTACAGTTTTTACAATTTTATTTCTCTACTATAAACAATTCATTATATTTGAATTATTGCTTATGATAGTTATAGGAACATTTCAAGGACTTTGTAAATAAATGGGTTTTTAAACCCCATTACAATTATTGTAGATGATGTAGCACAATGAGGTAAAGAAAATCTATGTTTTGTTCTTTTAAATTTCTTTTTTGATTTATAGTTCTTTTAATTAATGAAATACTTGTAATTCACTAATATAAAGGGGTATAATGTATTCAAGCAAAAGGCTCTGGAGGTTGCTAAGTCTTTTGTACTAGAAAAAACCTTTTGCTTGGTATCTTGAAGCCATCAAAGGAAATTTACAATCCTAAATAATTAGTATACAATTGATGGCTTCATAATTATTAAGTGAAAGTGAGCTCTCTGATCCGGAACCCCCTTTGGTGAACATCCTTCAATTATGACTTCGAGCATTGGATTCCCAAAGACAGGAAGAGTGAAATACAAATGAACATTAGTTGTATTTGAAGCTAGGTAATTTGACTAAATTAAGTTTGTATTCTTGTAATTTGTTTGTTGATATTGGGTTGTAACCATATTAAAAAAGATGTATTTATCATGTAAAACCATCTCTATCTGGAAAAACCTGTTATCCATGTATATTCTACGCAGCTTCATGTGCATTCTTGATTCAGAGTGGGAAAATCTTATTTTGGATGCGAGGGAGAGAAGCCAAACACATAAAGAACATGCACATAAACACGACAGCTGAGAAACATAAATGTAGATATCACAACAGCCGAGAAACATAAATGTAAATATCATGGTCACAATTGTTTGGAGACACAACATAATTGAATGGTATACCCAGATGATGCAACACAACCACTACTCCTTCGGTTCCAAGTTGACACTGTGGGATCCAAGAATAAATTTAGAGAGTGGAGGAGGGCCGTAACGACCAAAATAATGCAGGGTCCCTATATTATTTTTGTCATTATATCCCTCCTCCTCCACTCTCTAAATTTATTCCTTATCTATGGTTTTTGGATCCTGCAATGTCAACTTGGAATTGGAGGAGTAGTGGTTGCGTTGCATCGTCTGGGTATACCACTCAATTATGTTGTTTCTTCAAACAATTGTGAACATGATGCCTACATTTATGTTTCTAAGTTGTTGTGTCTGAGGACCCCTTATGACCCTTTATGAACCTTTACGATCCCTAAGAATACATCTTAGAGGTCTTAAAGTGTCGTAAAGGGTCAGAAGAGGCACCTACAAGAGGCCAGATGAGCTTTCACCTTCACGTGGTTGGCCCTGTTAAGTAGAGAATGTTAAACAATTCTCGAAACAAAGAGAAGCTCGACAACCAAGATTCAAATTTGAAAATTTATAGTCTAGGGTGAAATATTATATTTTTTTATAAAAAAACCATCTTGTCACTTTTTTGACCTTTGTTACTTTCACAGTTGACATGAAACCTATATAAATGATGAATTGATCGACGTATTGTAGTCGCTATTTTGACGACCTTGCATTGACATTAATGTCGTTTATATAGCTTTATCATAGTAAAAGCGACCGACTATGAAAAGGGCTTAGGGTGAAAGGCGCACATAACATCTCTCATGGAGCCCTTTTTTCAACCTTTTGGTCATCGATTTTACGATGAATATGCCAGTCATCGTAAGTTTTGACAAAATAACTTCCATGTCAACTTTGGTCAAGTGATCGACCTTTTTCAGTCGCAAAAACGACCTATGATCATAATTGGGCAAAATTTTATTAGTAACAAACAACAATTGAGGAGAGACTATGATGAGACATATGCCCATGTTGCAAGAATAGAAACCAGGAGTGTTGGCATAGGAATTTCACGCTAGCACAAACATAAGGTATTTCAAATGGACATTAAGTCCACCTTCTTGAATGGAGAGTTGATTTGGATCAGAAATGATATTTTTTGTGGCTCGGGACAAAGGGGGAGTGTTTAGAATTTTCAATTATTTTAATTTTCCTTCAGCCTCTTGACGTGCACACGTGCCTATTAAGAGATTTCATAAGTGAGCAGCAGTGAGTAAATGCAACCTAAAACTCGGAGAATGAAATCTCTTGTTGTCTCTTGACATTGCAGCCCCAATAGTCAAATTATTAAATGTTAGAAATGTAATTTTGAATTTGATTTTCATGTGATAATTTGAATGGACAACAAATGAAAAAAGAGAAGAATGTTCCTAGCATTTTTGTATGATATTGAAGAATATTTTTTAAGCTGTAGCAAAGTGATTTTTCTGAATTAGTGCAACAACAGTTGTGTGTGTGAATGAATGTGCAGTGAGCAATGATTTCTCCTGACATTCTTTGTAGCTCCAAGTGAGCGGATTGTAAGAGCTTTGAGTAGGTTTAGGTGTTTAGGAGGAGCTCCAGAATGCTACACATTAGTTTGTAATTGTAGTTTGCACACATTAGCTTATTTCTGAGTTTTTAGTTTATTAATTTGTAATTAGTCATTTTCAGATTTTAATTGTAACCAAGAATTAAGCTTGAGCTTGCTTGCCTCCAGCCGTGTGTTGTCTCCATTTTATTTTTTATTCCACTGTGCATTCCCAGTAATTAGGAAATCACAATTGCAATCTCTATGTTCTCTGTGTTTGTGCAGATTTAACTTTCTAAGTTGGTATTTTTTGTTTCAAAATTTATGAATTACAGATCTTTATTCTCTGTAGAAGTGATGTCTGGAACATATATTTAGTTGAATTCATCTAGTGTCTTGTAAATCTAGTCCTTGTCTCTTTGTACTATCAAGAGTTTAATAAAGACAACTTTGGGATTAATTCTACAATTTCCACAGTCATTTCTTCATTTCATTCCATCTCAGTTCTCTGTTACATATTATTGTTAGATGTGTTGTCCTTGATGTGAAAGGTGACAATAAGTGTTGAAAAGTCTGTAATGATGAAGGCATATTCACATTCTAAATTGGTCATTATGTTTACCTGGCAGTTTGGTTTATTTGACCGTGACACATACTTAACTCATGATCATGTTTATTGACTTTGGGTTATAGCGGTGAGTTGTTTTACTTGGTCATGATAAAGCCACGTGTTAAGACTTATGGTGGATTCCAAATCAAGTTTTATTTTCCTTAAGGATTTTCTATTCGAAAGAACGTAGTCATTCATTTTAGGTTTCATTGTGAAACCCTTTCCTAGGCACCGCCATGGTCAATTGCACAGTTTGGTCTGAGGTTTCTTTCTTAGATTATACTCTGGTTCTAAAATATGTTACTCAGCTTCTTCTAATGATTACAATGATGGTCCTTTTCAATCAAAATGAGAATTTTTTAATGGTCTTCAAAACAGCAGCGAAGAGACAGAGGGATTTGCGTTCAATAATGGTTCTTCTCTGTTTTGTCATCTAAAACAGCAATAAAGGTATTAAAGATCTTCAATGTGACAGGTATGCAAACACAGGTGTTTTATTTTTTAGCCTATGTCAAGGAAACGTTCAGTTTTTTCAGAGCTTTATTTTTGGTAAAAGAAAAGTTTTTTATGCTGAAGAAGAATCATTTTGTTAAAAGGAAAAAAACTCACTTATGGTTTTTGTTTGTGAAAATATTCATGGTCAATATCATCTGTTCTGATGTTTTATTTTCAAACAGTGGTATTTGTTTTTAAAAAGGAAAGGCAGTTGAAAAGGGTTAACAATTGATTAGTTGCTTCATGGCAAAGTTGGTTTCATGATGTTTCAGTTGGGAAAAGACTTTGACAGTTTATGAAGTTGAAAGATTGATTCTTTGTGAAAAACATGAGTTAACCCTATTAGAGGTTTTTTGATGGAATACTGGTTTTTTGTGAAAATTCTTGTAACAGTTATAGTCAAGTAACTGATTTAAAAAAAAAATAGTTTCATAAGTTGTAAAAAAAATAGTTGCACAGTTGTAACTGATATTGGTTCCTTGAATGTAAAATTTCTATAATGCATCCCTATATAAGAGAGTATATGTGTGTGCTAATGGGGTGAAGCACAAGGTTGTCATAGATACGCATATATATTTCCTTGTATATGGAGTATTTTGCAGAAGATTAAGAGCAGTAATTTTATGATTACTTATACATATAGATGTATGAGTTGACAGCATACAGTTATGTATATATGTAAGTCTGGTAAATCAAAAGCATTGTAAGAAAGGAAAGGGTTGTAGCCCTTGTAGTTGGAGCTGTAGAAATGTTGTAAGGAGTTGGTGCTCATAAATGATAGGTATTTCATTTGGAGTAGTTTTTTTATCCTATGACGAAAACCAATTCGGTTTTTGAGGGTTTTTCCACTCGGCATAAATCTCTTGTGTTGTCTCTTTTTGTGAGTTGTGTTTTTGCTCAGGTATATTGTATCTAATTCCATATATGTGTATACAATTGATTCTATGATTTACAATTCCTTTTATGTCTGCTCAAAATTGTTTAAAAATGTTTCAATTCTTCTCTATTCTGATTCACCCCCCCTCTCAGAATAGCATCCACTTCCAACAAGTGGTATCAGAGCATAGGGATCTCGGTTAGGTCTGCCCTAGGGATTGATTCTGGTATTTTGGAAGTTTCTATTTATAGCTTTGAGTCATCTGTGTGGGTTCAAAATTGCATTACACTTTGTCAGGTTTATCATTTTTTTTCGTTTGACCTTGTTAGGTAAATTCAATGGGCAAAAGAAGTAGGAATAAGAATATGAAGGATATGCCTAAAAGGAAATCAGAATCAAAGAATGTTGATATTTTGATTACTAATCTTGATTCCAAAGATAACATTGCAGATGTGTTAGGTGTTTCTAGTGATCAGGGAAACAAAAGAGGAAAATGGCGTGGTTAGTTTTGAACATGAGTTACTTGCAGCCCTACATGAGATTAAGAGTCTTAAAAAGGAAAATCGTGATCTCAAGGTACGTTTACAAGAAAGCATTGATGCT
>MU223052.1:2774085-2785707 GCA_018584345.1 Thuja plicata | reverse complement strand
AATTGGCCAAAAATTCAACTTTCCACAGTCGCACAAAGCACATTGAAACCAGATTTCATTTTATTCGTCATGCTCTTGAAGAGGGAAGATTACACTTAGAGAAGATTGATACGAAGGTCAATCCGGCAGATGCTTTTACCAAGGTTGTGCCGCGAGAGAAGTTTGAATTCTGTAGGACTTCTCTCAGCATTGTGAGAACATAGCCTTAAGCACCAAGTGGGGGATATCTCTAAACAACTCGTTTCATAGCACTGATTGGACTTCAAGTGGGAGATTGTAACGGTTCTGCAGAGTAACGGCTCTGCATACAACTGTGACGCCCAATCACTGTTGTCTGTAACCGTCTTTTCCCTGTCATCCGCAGGTGTTACGAAGATGCTTGACCATGCATTGTAATAAGAAAACTAATAGCTGAGAGCTGCTAGGTGATTGTACCAGACATTATTTTTCAATAGAGATATTGGCCCTGCTTGCAAAGTGGATGTAATCCAGAATACCTGGATGAACCACTATAAACTTGGTGTCTCTGAGTCTGTGCATTTTTGATTTTTTATATTCTGTTTTGTTTAAGTTACTCTTTGTCTGCAATTTTTTACTTTTATCACGAAGTAGATTACATGTTCTCTATATATAACAATATATTAGACATTGGATACCATCACGCAAATTCTTAGAATTTGTATAAATCATATATTCTAGGATTACCAAAAGATAAACCAAATTGATAGTTTTATGAAGTTTCCAAGCAAATTTTATGTACAAAAGAGCCTTGTACCAAAGCCCGTTTACGTTGAGGGATCTCAACGACCAGCTATTATTTATCTGACGTTCGGATAGAAGATTTCAACTTCAGTCTTTTTGTACAGAATTATGAAGTTTGTATATCCATGCTTACTTACCCTAGTTGCAGATCGGTCCCTACATCTGTAGTTTCCCCTGCATTGCATTCTTCGATAGTTCGTACACCGGCCTGAGTAATATGAAATGACATATGTGAGTACCAAATATAGCCTGTATTTTTGAACTAATAAGTAGTAATTAAAAAGATCAGTCCATGATCAATCAATTTCACTTCTGGATTCAAATGTGTCATTTTTCACCATCAAAATTAGAATCCAGAAGCAAAATTATATGATTAATAAGTAGTAGTCTTGAAAGTAATAATAGAGGAGATATTAAAAAATTAAACTAATCCTATGAAGTATAGTTCCCTGCAACAATTCCAAGTCTTCAATGGCGGGCTCATATGAAAGAATGCAACGACGTGCTTTGAAATATTTCATACCATTCTTTGCAGATTAACAATTTCCTCACCCACCATTTTGTCCTGTTGAAAGAAAAGATGTCATCCATTTCTGTATGATCGATATGAAAGCTAAATTATTGTTTAACATGATAAAACCAGACAATAATAGCCAATAAGAAGGCACCACCTAGATCAAGAACTATCACAGCACAAAAAATAATAGCATACCACTACTAAGCTGTCTATGGATATTAGCTATCTCTAATCATATCCTTCACTGTTGACCTGCTGTTGCTACAACTATACATGCATCTGCTCTCTATTTCATTCACACTTTTCAGAGAAACTGCCCCTAACGTATGTGTATGCCCTGCAAATGTAACCGTGGGCAAACAAAAACTAGAAAATGCATTTAAAACTCCACCGTAGGCATATCCTAAGGAGATTAAATTCCAAAATTATTTATTCAAAATTGTCTTGATTGCATTCAAAATGCAGGGAGGAAGGAATGGAAGGAGCTCCTGAAGTAAATGCTCGTATATACGAAGAGAAGGAAGATGGGGGAGGAGAAGTCTACGGAGGAAAGTTAATAGAGTTAGTTGAGATTATTTCCCGACTCTCCCCTTTTTATCACAGTTACAACTATCTGTGATATCCAACATTAGTCTTTGAAAGACGAAATGATGAAAATTTCTGAACTCTAATCATCAGACCTGCAATGTTTGAATAAGATTTTGCCATTATTGATCAACGTTCTGATTTAAAGATATCCTGTATCAATATGTTTGTTCCTTTTGAAAAAAAAACAACTAGCTTATTTGACAATGCTATAACTGACTTGTTGTCACAATAAATCTTTGTTGCTTCTTCTTATTCATGATTAAAATCTTTAACATTCTTCTCATTCATATTGCTTCACAAGTTGCCCTTGTAGCTCCTACAGCTATTGAAAAAATAAAAATTGATTAATTCTTTGAAGCCCAGGATACTACACCTGATTCAAAAAGGAAAACATATCGTAAAGTATTTTTCCTATCATCTATACTCCCTGTACATTCACTATTAGTCTATCTTGTCAAATTTAGATCATTTGACCTTGATTAGAGTATTCCATAGTTCCTTGTTCCACTAACATATTTAAGATTTTTTTTTCCTGCTTGTCAATGAGAGACAATGAGAGACTTTGAGACTAGTTACAAATTATGTTTGGCCTGGTTGCAGTTAAATATATAAGATTATCAACAAGTTTTTTTACAATGTTTAGTCAAATTTAGATCCTTTATCATCCATGCTCAATTTCACACCAATTAGAATAGGTGTTATGGTTGCATTACAATTCATCATATTAAACCTATTCAAGATGTTGCTTGCATACTTGTCTTTTGAAATGAATATACCTTTTTAATTTTGATTCACTTCAATCCTAAGAAAGTACTTCATTAAACTCAAATCACTCATTTCAAATTCCATTTTCATAGCTGATTTGAACATGTCAATTGATAGATCACCGTTCATATCAAGTCTTCAACATACAAGAAAATAGTTTTGATTCCACCTTGCTCATTCATGTTCCAGTGTATAGAGTAAGCTCGTTATTGCATTTATTGAAGCCATTTTGCAAAAGATAAGAGTCAATTTTACTATACTATATTGTTGTGGCTTGTTTATATCCATAGAGTGTGTTCTTGATCTTGTAAAATTTGTTTTCATGACCCAAAATATCATACTAAAGTGGACGCTCCACAAAGATTTCTTCTTTTAACAAATTATCATTCAAGAATGTTGATTTTACATCGATTTGATATACTTCCCACTTGTTTTGATTTGTTGTGGCTAATATTGTCCTCGCGGTGTCTAAACGGGCTATCGATGAAAAAGTCTCAATATAGTCTAGCATGAGTTGATGTGAATAACTTTTTACTACAAGTCTTTTCTTATGCTCTTGAACACCACCATTTGCATTCAATTTTGTTTCATCAACCAAAATTACTACTATGACTTCTATTCCTTGTGGAAGATTCACTAACTCCCATGTTTGATTCTTCTCAATAGAATCTAATTATTCATCCACAACATTTACCTATTTTTCTTTTTTAATTATTTCTTCAAAATGAGTTGGATCATTTACATGTGAATATAAGGCAAAAAGACAAGTCATATGTGCATTGTTTTCACCTTCAATTTGCTCCTAAATGTCTCTTAAACTTCCCTTTTTTCATATCCTTAAGCTTACTAATGTAGGGTTTGACATGTCACTTGAACTTATAAAATGTCGATTGTTGAACAGTTTCAGCTGCTAAGACGGAGGGATCAAGAAATATAAAAACTTAATGAATTATTAATCATTTGGTAGATTCATCTTATGTGTATAGGAAAATAATAGAAAGAAAAAGAGCAAGACTCATAATACTAGGATTTTTAAAAGGCTAATGTAGAAAAAACTATGGGGAGAATCACACTCACTATATAAACTACTATTACTAAACCATTCTATAACATCAATGACAACAAGCTTGATATTAATGACAACAAATTGCACATTTTGGACCATAGTTGACATCAATGACAACAAACTTAACATTAATTACAACCTAACATGTATATATTTGCAACAATCTCCCACTTTTTCATTGATGACAACTCTTGTGGATTCTTCGCAACATCATATTTTTCTCCCCCTTTGACACCAAGGACAAAGGGTGTTCTCAAAAATAATGTACAAGCTCTATGTTACCATACATTATTTCCCCTAAGACTAATATTCATAGCTACATCAATACTCCTATGCATATCATTCTTCGTAGTATATGACTTCAATCTTTCCATTTTCTCCTCTATATCTATTAGATGCCCCTTAGGAAATGCACCAAAAATAAATGCAATAGAAACCAAAAGTACATTCATTATATACTAGTGTATATCGAAGGCCAAAAATATCATACCACCAAGAATGGGAAACTATTTTTTATGGAGGCAAAATATTGTGATGAATCACCTTCAATTGAGCCCAACTTATCTTCCCTTCATTCATTGTAGAGATCAAAAAAGTGCAGTGAAACCTAAGCTTCACATAGAGATCTTCTACATCTTTTATGTTTTCCAGATTCTTATATTCTTGATGCAATTTCTCAAATCCCTTGAATAACATACCCAAATTGGTGAGCTTTAGGTTAACTATATCCTTTAGATAACCCAATTCTTTCTTTATCTTCTTCTTCTGACTTTTTATTTATTTAAGAACTTGTATAAATTTTGTATCTACACACTAGAAGAGCCATCTCGATCACCTTTTAATAAGTTGGACTTGTCAACTATACAATCTATCACTCTAAACTGTCAATTTATTTTGAATATTCTTTGTGGGTAGGTGTCATCTATGAAAAATAGAGACATAGTTGCAACTTCACTAATACAATTTTCAAAATCTTAGATTATCTCCTATAGCCAAATATGTTTCATTACATAGTTATTAACCAGCTCATCTAGAATATTTCTCTTCCACCTTTTTCTCTACATTCTTCAAAACTATAGCCTCCAATTTGGAGGTATGTTTCTTTGAAATCCTCAAGCAATACCCATAGCCACTCTTCACTAATTAGAGACTCATCTAGCTATACTTCCACAATTCATTCATAAAGGGCTTTTCACTGATATTGCCACTCTTCACTAATTAGAGACTCATCTAGCTATACTTCCACAATTCATTCATAAAGGGCTTTTCACTGAATATCAATTAATTTTGTGTTGTCTTTGGAAGATCTTATGAACTCCTAGTGAGTTGAATGGTGAAAGATATCACAAAACTGTAATTTATGCAGACTCAACTCGTGTAGATCTATCTAACTTTTCCTAATTCATGGGGTACATGTAGTACCTCTTTCATTATGACCGGTTCAAACTATATTTGAAGGCCAAATATGTATAAGCTTAAATCTCTAGAAGGTCCAAAAGATCATCGTCGAGTATTTCACCTCTATCTTCTTCAGAAGTCTTCTTCTCATTTATCTTCTTTATTTTTTTCTTTTTCTCCTTAGACTTTGTTCTCTCAATCAATCTTAGAGCCCTTATCAACTGTTTTTTATTCATCTTGTCCCATTTCTAAAATTTTGATATTAATCTTCTGTTCCACTTTATTCTTCGCTGGCTCAATCCAACATTTCTTGTTTCAGCTTCCAGAACATAAAATGTCACCTGGAACAACATGTGTATGCAACTATTTATCAGTAATTGGACCAATATTTGTCTTCTTTGGAGGAGAAGACTTTGTATTTTTATCAAAACTAAGTTCTAGAACAATGTCTTTTGTTTGTTTAATTATCGTTTGATAATCATTAGGATCTTCGCCGATGATAGTGTTTACCCTTTCCCTCTTTTTGCATCTTTCGCTAAGGGTTAGGTCCAACGCATAAGCTATGATGTTTTGTTCTTTACTAACTGCTTTCATTCTTCTTTTAGTCATGGCATCCATTAATTTCTAGGGTGACTTATCAAAAAATGTCATTGATATGCATATTATAAGTCATTAAATTATGAAACAAATTGTCGATCAATTGTTTTGCCATTTATTCCAATATAAATTGTCTTTATGATTTCCAACAAGAAATACTCTTCGACTACTTCTAACAGGTATCTCTTAAACACATTTTAAATTTAAATCTTTAAAACAAATATTCAAAGCACCCAATGAAGAGAAAGAATAAGAAAATAACTTCTGACAACTGTCAGGGTACTTCGCCTTCACCCTTCTTAGCTGGTGGCGCCTGGGTTGTCTGTTTCCCTTTGTATGCCTATAGAGCATTTACAACCACTGCAATTTTGTCATGTTCCGAGATAACCACATTTGTATTCCTGATTGCCCAGTATGCCATCTGTTCTTCAATCTCCTTAGCTTTAGCAGTGAAGTTTAGGTGATGACTGCTGCACCACATTATGATGGCATCGATTCTTGCTAATTTCTTATACTTTTGTCTGCCAAAAGCATGGGGATCAGTAATAGCATCAATATTATGCTAGTATTCCTTTTTCTAAATCATGAGCAATGACCACTCTAGAACTTCCTTCTTTTGTAGCTCGTACCTAATACCCTTAAAGTACTGCACTAACTGATCTATCATTTCTTTGGGTTCCTTTAGGTGTTTGTTTAGGTTAAATACACTTTTTTTTGTATACATTCACATTTGTAGCCTAAATTGAACATGCATTTTTTAAGAGGTTCATCGCGTGACTGTATAAGGATGAGACCTATAGTTTTTGCGGTTCCCATATCCATCCCGTTCTTTATTTTCTTCAATCATTCCATCTTGGCTACTCTAATCTCTCAGACAACAACATTTCTAGCCAACTATAATGCACCATAGGCCTCGTTCAACCAGTCAATGAAAGGTAGACCCCATTCTTGAAATCTCCAATCCACTCTTTAGTAATTCTCCCAAATTGGGTATAGATTTGTAATTGAGAAATAAATTATTTGTTCTTATCCGAGGTGATATCTAAAATGGTATCAAAAGATACTGCCACTTGGGTTGACAAGGGTATCAAAAAAATGACCTCAGGCCTCCTGAAAGAAACTCCACCATGGCCTTCAGTTCATTCTTATCTAACTTTTCTTTCTCAATCCTCTTCTTCAACCTGTTATTTGAAAGCTTCCATATAGACAAATCTGCATCTAAATCTGGATCACATGTATTTGTATCTATTCTGGTAACATGGAAATATGTAGAGGATGTTTTAGTGAGCTCCTTTTGGACCTTGGGTTGATAAATCTATAGGAACACATGATGATATTGAGAGGCGGTCATTAACTTCTTTGTCTTGGGAGCAGGGGAAACTTGGAATACTTAAGCCATGCAATCATTTGGAAGAAACTTGTTAGCTTCTGTCTTCCTCGTATTATCTAATGTAGACTAAATCCATGAAGGGGTTTCCAGTACTTTAGATGTTTCGTTTAGTGTGTTACGTGGTAGCAATAGATTTATTTTTACTAGCGGGGTGGTAGTATCTAAAACATGTATGGAAAAAGGAAATGTTTTTATTTCCTTACCTGATCCAGAAACAAACTGCTGAGAATATTGGGTCATGTTCTTCCCCTTCGTTTCATTCTATTGGGTTTTTTTTTCTTCCTTGTCCAAACCTTCTTCGTCTCCTTGCTTAGGGGACGCTTTATCCACAGTGAGATTAATATCAGGCAAGGGATCTGCTCCACAATTGAGGGTAATTCTTGATCCCTTCTTTGGTGGTTTTCTATCCCCTCCTCCAGTGGCACTTGATGAAGCTATTGTTGATGTGTTTAGGCCTGAAGTATTTTGAACTGGTTGGGGTTTTGGGTTTTGAGAGAAATAGTAGAATCCCTTTGTCATTGTGTTAATTTTTCCTTCTCTTTTCTTATCAGTCCTGTTCTATTTCTTTTTAGGAAAAAAGATATTCTTATATCCAAGTCATTTAATTCTGGGCATCCTAGTTTATTGGTTCAAAGGGGTTTTCCTGTACCCTAGCATAGTATTGCGGATCAACCACATCTGAGCCATCAACTGTAATACCCTGAACATCAAAATGGAGGTGTTATTCTTGGATTTTCCTTATGCTCCATCTATACCAAGATATCTTCCGCACCTCATAATCATACACACAATTTGCCCAAAAATCCTGTAGTGTAGGAACATGATGGTACGATGATCCTACCTATAAGTTTCCCTTCATAAAATTGCATGGATCAAAATGTCCTCTTATAACATCATATATTTTCATCATGTATTTGTTTTCTACCTTGGTGATATTTATGGCATTGGAAGAGGATGAGCATGTGTATACTCCTAGTGAAATGGGGAAACCAATGCCTACCTTATGTCTTTCTGTACACCTTTTATTTACTTCACAAATTTGCTTGCACGTCTCAACCATAATAATATTATCATCAGCATAATGGGGTAACTTCCATAGAAAATCATCGAAGGCACCGATCCTTATGTAGGTGAAAGTGTGAAACTAAATAATATAATTGCCATAATCCTTGATTAATGTGAGAGCTTGAGGAGAGATCATTCTCTCTCGACATCTCTGCATTTCATGAACCAGCTTCATAGTAAAGGCATCATTTACCCTACGAAAATTTGTGTAACTATTATGTAATTGGAGGCTGGGGTAAAAATCGTAAATCTAAATGTTATCATAGAAATTTTGCACATATTTTGGCTCAGTCCAATACTGAGTGCAAGCTAGGGAATACACCAAATATGAAGACAAGTAGAAGAATCAATTCAACGAAAAATGTATTAATTAATTGATTTATCTAATCACTAATTATTTCTGCCCAATCCAAGTATCCTGATGCAGTGCAAATCATTTGAAGAAAGAAAAATATTCATTTAGCTAAGCAAATCGTATCCTTATCTCCTTTGAGTCTATGTAGGAGTACTATAATGTCCACAATCTTACCCTTAATGGATGTCTGAAGAATTGTTCTGGGTAGCTTTAATAGACCCTTTCTCACTAGGAAAAACTAATTTTGTAAAACTTTCATTCTATATACACCCCTTTTCATGCTAAATTCAGTCTGGGAAGAAATAAAATCACATGCATATGCTTCCCTGAATGGTGATCGAAAGAAATTTTATATTGCTTCCCTATCTGGAGTAATGCATACATTTTCATCCTAGGTTTGATTTCCCTCGTGTTCAGATTATATCTATTTATGAATTCCATATTTAGATTGACACTCTTCACAACAACATGGTATACAACAACTTCTAATAAACCACTTTCTACCAACTTTTCTATGATCTAATGTCTATTAGGCTATCTAATTCTACATCAAAAATCTCATAAATTGACATGGCTCAATTTAGTGTCACCCACTTCTGACAAAGGGTAAAAGCACAATAATCTGTCACCCTTTTACAAAGGAAAAGGTTAACATCACCAAAACTGTAAAACTTCAAGGGCATAAAAGTTACATTTCTATTGAGAATTTGTTTTTGATGAATAGAGGCCTTTACTATTAATAAAAATATTAAAGTACAAAATTCACAAAAAAAGGGCCGGGGGAAAAAATTCACCCCGCAAGTTCACATGACACCTAGGCCGGAAACAAACAACTATTCATCAAAAAACATATAAAACCAGCCTCTTAGGCTGCCAGAGCAGTAGCAGAAGAAGGAGGAGGATCTCTATCATCCAGTTTGCCCCAGACAGTGGGCACAGGAACTTGATCAGGGATGGCCCAGCCATCTTCAGGATCTTCTTTTTCAACTTCTCCTTCCTCCCACCTGGGCGAGATAGCCAGCGCCAGGCGAGGGAATTTTCCCTGATTATCAGGAGCAGAGGCTGAAGGCCAAGCAACAGTAGTAGAAGCAAGCACAGGAGGCCACCTAGAACCCGCATCCCTCCGAGGAGGCGGGGAGGGGGAGCGGCGACGCCATTGCCGCGGGGTCCTGGAGTGTCTGGCAGAGGAACTCCGGCTACAACGTCGCCCCCTGGGCGGCGTACGATCAGCTGCGAGAGAATCAGGAGGCACTCGGGCAACAGTGCAAGGGGCATTGCCCCAGTGTTGGAGCAACTCCTGTAAGTGGGAAACCTTTAAGGCCACTTTGTCATCTTGCACCTGAATCTGCATCATGACATTATTACAAATACATGCTTTATCAAAAAGAGAAACATGAATATCCCGACAACTGTGAGAAAAAAGCACAGCATTTCTATCTTTCCATAAAGTAAATAAAATTTCCAGCCGAAAGGAATGCCAAATCTGGGTGAACTAGGAAGGCATTCTGGGAGAGTCACCAAGGAGAATCATGTGCCAAGAAAAGGGTTCTGGCCTGAAGGGAGAAAAAAAGTCGTGAATCCAATTCCAGTAATTTTGAGCACGATGACAAAACCAGAAAATATGCATGAGAGTCTCCGACTGACCACAAAAATGACATTTGGGGTCAGGAACGCCCATATGTCTGAGCCAAGCTCCCAACGGCAAGCCCTGGTATAACAAACACTAGGAAAAATGAGCAATTTTAGGCTCAGTAACTGCATCCCAAATGATGCAAAATCTCCACCCCCAGCTCTTCTGTGAAGAGGAAAGATGTCAGTGGTGATTGAGCGAATCAATCATGGGCAAATGAGGCATAAGCCAAGAATACCCAAGTTTCGGCTTGTAACTGGTGAATGGAGTGGTAGGATACCACTTCCAGTCTTTCCACCACAGTCTGATGGACTGAATTCCCAACTTGTGCAAGAGGTGAGGTGGAATGGCAGAAACCAGAAAGTCAAAAGTCGGACGATCTGGGCGGATGAGCCGAAACTGAACTCGAAGATCATCCTAGGATCGAAGACTCATGGTGCTTCTAGAAAAGACATCTTTAGGGGTCTGAATTCCATGCTTGTGGAACCGAAGAGCACTAATTCCTTGCATTCTAGCAAGAGGAATCCCTTGCTGGGCAAAAAGAGGAGACCACCAAATGTTCTGCTGGTTGAAAGAAAGACCATCATGAAAACCATTTCCAGTCCATCGAAGCCAAGGCTTGATAGACTCCCAGGCTCTCTAGATACTTTTGGCAACAAAAGTGCCTTAGATCTGAATAGGCTCCCTCATAACTAGAAGGGTTTGAAAGCTAATCCCCTTCCAGACAGGCTTGTGGAGAGGAAAACCTGAGGAAATGCAGTGCCGAAGCAGAATTTTCTAGGATTCATCACCAGAGAGGCAACGCACAACCCACTTGGCACAAAGAGCATGTCCTTGCTTCTGGGTATCAATTAAACCAAGCCCGCCAGAGGACTTAGGAAGGCAACAAAAGTCCCAGGCGACTCTGTGAAAGCCCTGATGATCAATACCAGAGGCCCAAAGAAAATCCCGGAGAAGTTTCTCGAGCCGTTTGTAAGAGGCTTTGGAAGGGGCCCAACAAGAAGAGTAATAAACATGCATAGCGGCCAGAACTTTGGAACAGATCTGGAATTTTCCTGCAAGGGAAAGTGGCTTCGTGATCCAGTAAGTAAGCTTTTTTTCAATCTTAGAAAGTACTGCATTCCATAGATCAGTAGGATTGCCTTGAAAAGAAAAGGGAATACCCAGAAATCAGAATATCTTCCGATACTAAATTTTTGTCAACCAAATTGAGAAAGCCAGGGAGGCTCGGGAAGAGTCGACTGTCTGTAACAAAGGGTTTTGTGCCACTGAATGGCAGAGCCAGAGGCCAGGCAGAATGTGTCTAAACACTGCAAGGCTGCCTTGATATTCTCTTCATCCTCCGCCAAGGTGAGGAAGGAATCATCGGCGAAATGGCCATTGACCAGCTGTTGAGAAGAATTCGGCAAGGAGATTTACCTAACAGTTCCCATAGAAATGGAATGAGCAAGCAAATATCCAAACCCTTCGGCCGCTAACACATAAAGGG
>MU223052.1:2746250-2772892 GCA_018584345.1 Thuja plicata | reverse complement strand
ATTAAAGTAGAATTGCGTGGTGGGAGGCCTAGCCTTAGCTGTCTGCCAAACAATATTAAATTGGATGGGATAGTGGTCTGACAAGGTCACATCAACAAGAGGAAGGACAGGTAAGGCTTTCTTATCAAAGAAGGAAAAAAAATATTGAGCCGAGATCATGGCACGGTCAAGCCTTTTATGAATTCTGTCAGCAGAAGCCCTGTAATTAGACCAAGTGTGCCAGACCCCATCAGAACGGCGCCGACCCACATTGGGATCAAAAAGCTCTAATTTATTGCGCATGTAGTACCGGGCTTCTCTCTCACCAGCTATCCATCGAAATGGTAGAAAACCATCCTTGTCAACCGCCATTTCCACCATATTGAAATCCCCACAAACAAGCCAAGTAGCAGGTGGCAGAGAATCCGCAAGCCACCGCCAAAAGTGAGATCTTTCAACAACATCATTGGGAGAATAAACATTAACTATGCCGAAGGAATGATTCTCAATAATGAAAGTGGCCCAAACCACTCGTTGCATGGGATCCGAACCATGACTAACCAGCAGAGAATGCCAACGAGGAGAGAGGAGAGTAACAACTCCGCCTCGACCAGCCTCGTGCTGAGAACAAAGAGCAAGGCTCTTAGGCCAAATAACTTTACAAGCAGCATCAAGTATGAAACCAGAAATCTTAACTTCCTGGAGGCATAAAATATCCAGGTGACAAAACTGCTTACGAAAATCCCTGACTGAATATTTTCTGTGGAGATCTGTCAACCCCTGAACATTCCAAGATATGTACTTCATGGAATAACAGTGTCATCCATTCCATCCTCATCCCCAAGGGAGGAAAAAATATTAGACAAATACCCTGGGACAAAATTAGACCCAGGAAAATCTAGAGAAATATTACGCCGCTTGTCCTGCATGCCAGTGTGCAATGCCTCAGCACGCCTAGAAGGGCTGCGAGAGCAGTGGAAGGAACTGGAGGGAACAATTTTGGCAGCCATAGAAGGCAAGCTGACTGCAGGAACAAAAACATGGGCGATGGAAACATTTTTCCCCTGCTCAGCAGGGTTTGAAACTTTGATAACAGGGGTTTCCAAAAAAATTGTGTTATCAGCGGGTGGCGAATGGGAGGCGGGAGCCGAAACAGGCTGCTTGGGGAGCTTGTTACGGCAACTGACAGTGACCCATTCATCTTTTTTTCCGTCTTCTTTCTTTCCAGCTTCTTTTTTGCCAGCCTCAACTGGTTGAGTAATAGTATCCTTGGGAGTAGGCTTGGAACGAGGTACTACCAGAGGGCAATCCTTAATCTTATGCTCCATTGATTGACAGCGGAAGCAAGTGTTAGGAAGATTAAGATAGAGCACCTTCTAGGTGAAGGTGGTATCACCAACCTGAATCTCTATGGACTCTTTAAGGTCCCTAGAAAGGTCAACCTCAACATAGAGCCTCTTGTGAGGGCGCGGATTAAGAAAATGATCATGCTCGAGACATATAACCCTACCAAGCTTTTGCGCTATGGCTTGCATGAAAGGCCAACAAGGTAAGGGGAGGCCAGGGAACTCGACCCACACTGGGACCTTGAGCTTCTACTATTGAGAATTTGAAGATGATGTAAACTGATGAAATGTGTCAAATAGGATGAATTATATGCCTATAATTTTTTTTAAAAAAATTGAACCAAAATTAATATGTTATTTAAAATTTTTAGGTCTATTTTTCATTTTATGAAAAAACTGTAAATCAGGGAGTTTACTTCCCGCCAAATCATTATAAGTAAAACATGGTTTTTTTCTCCAATTTCACAATATGTTTTAGATGACATGTATAGGTAGTGCAAAAAAAAAAAAAGAAGTGTTTTCGATGTATAGTTTGCCCGTTATAAGAATTCAAAGTCGAACTTACTTGAAATCAACAATTTTTGTCTCCCGCCATTTTTCCCCTATCAAAACTATACCAAAAGCCAAATAAATTACATATTATTGACGATGAATCTCTTATCTAGTTTTATCTATGATTTTAAAAAAAAATTGAATTGATTTAGAATTTTTTTTATATTATCCGAAGCAATGACTTCTTAAATCTTTAATAACCTACATGTAGTTTTTAATGAATTTATTCAATGTTTTGTAGTCGAAACAATATAAAATTTATATGTCAAGAATCGTAGTTCTGAGATCTAGAAAAGGGCACTTTTAATTTTTTGACATTGTCTAGTTTGAGCAGGGAAAAAAATAGCAGAAGTGTAAACTTCTAGATTTTTTATGTTTTTGGAGGTTTGGATGCCACATGGCCTGCCACCTAGGTAGACTCGGCTGAGTTGGACTCGGCCGAGTCCTACTAGCCCTCCCATTGGCTCGCGCATGAGCCGACTTGGCCACATAGGAGCCATTCAGTGCCACATAAACTCGATCGAGTTAGACTGGGCCGAGTTGGACTCGACTGAGTATAACGCGAATGAACACTGAGAATTGTCCTTAGGGGTGACAGATTATTGTGCTTTTATCCCAAAGCACATTCTAACCCATTTAGGTGATCATAACCCAAGTGTTTAAACCTCATCTTTCCCTCTCTATTTTTCTTCAAAAATTAACTGAGATAACAAATTTTGTCCCAGACAATAATCAAATAAAAAAAGGTAATGTCAGGGATTAGAGCAAAACTCACTGGTATTAACGAACCTTTCTTGCAAGTTGAATTCTTTGGATGCCCTAGCTTTTCTCCTCTTCCTTCGGCTCAATGTTTGAAGAATGATTAAAATTCACCTCTCAAATCTATATTAAATCTCTTTCGTCACATTTTGTGGTGTCATTAATTATGGTTATTTCATGCATTAAAGGTTCAAACACTTTACAACCATTGAGACATGTGAGCTTTTTCAAATTTGAAGATGAGTGTTGTTTTCTACAGTGTCAGGCTTGAATGTCGAAAATGGAACTTCCACTTAACTTTTAAAAAATGTCTTTATTTCTCTTCTTTTTCCTTTAAAGGTTTCATTTCTAGCATCGGGTTCTGACAGTAGTTCTTGACCTTGATGACATTATTTTTCCATTAGTATGGAAAGAAGACTTTCGATAAACATACACTGAAAGACATGACAAGAGCAAATCGAAAATACAGATATCAAAGATCACCAAAAATTGCTACGTACAAAGAAAACCGACGACATAGTTTTGTGTGTAAACTAAAAATGCAAAGTGGAAAGGATAAAGAGGAACCCGACAGTGGAACCCGACAAGTAGGATAAAGTGAAAACTGAGAGAACAGTCAAAGTGGAACCCAAGAGATAGTTCAAGCAAGGAACACCGAGAGACAATCTAACTAACTTCAGAGCATAACCGACTGACAAAAACTGAAAGTCAGTTGTAGCCCACAAAAAGTGGACATGACTTCCACGTCAAATAAAATAGTCTTATTCTATTTATAGAGTCTTGATGTGTTTTTAAAACCATTTCTTTATGGACAAGATACATTATTGTAAGTGTTTTAATCAGTCTAACTGATTTAAAACACATAAACTAGGAGATCAAGGTCAAGTTGTAAACCTATGATCTTAGAGTTAATATTGTTTTACGTGAAACTTAAATAGGTCAATCTGTCTTATAAATAGATATTGTAATCATTTATTATGAGCGATGTGATTATGCAAAAGCGGATGAATGAAGCCTACAAGCACATCTATGGATCAGACGGAAATTTTCAAGAGCCATAATAGCAAAAGGTGAATTTGGTCATCAAGAACCAAGAACAGAGGCTACCGAGCATCATAGGTATTATTCGATCACATTAGGTGATACATTTATACATGGAATCTTAAATGGATCTATAATCAGCAATAGAAGAATGCATACACTAGGTCAAAGTGTAACTTTCTTACATTCTAACAAGTGAAGAAAAGTGAAAAAATCCTTTCAAGGAAGGAGATTTAACCATCCAATTGTAGATCTCTTAACCGAGTGCACACTAAACAATGTTGCTAAAGCTCTTAATAGAGTAGAATTTAACAGGTCTCCACAGATACTCCTAACAGGGTAGATCATCAGAAGTGATCAAATTGTAAGCCTTAACTAACCCCTTCCAATTTGCAGATAGTGAAGAATTTGTGGGTGCCATTCCACCGCAGTTTTTACTTCCTAACAAGAGTTTTCTGCGTTCTCATATCTTGTGTTATGTGTCAATTACTTTCATGAAATTTTTTATGAATGTTCACATGTTTGTTAAGTTTATGAATTGATAAATCTTACACCAAGATAGCATAGAATAGATGGTTGGATAAACAATTGATTACCTAAAGGATAAAGGTTAAAAGATACAAAAGTTTTAGAGGTACTGATTCACCCCTCCCCTCTCAGTACTCACTTCCCATTTATTCCAACAATTGGTATCAGAGCTAAGTCTCTTATTTGAAAAAGCTTAAAGGCTTAAGAGAAAATATCATACAATGGAGAAGTACAGACTTGATAAGGGTATTGCGAATTAGAAGATACAAATTTAGATCTTCTATGAGCAGTATAAAGAAGCTAGAATCAAGATGAGACAATTGTTAGATGAAAGAAAGATTATCACGTCTCGCTGTAATGAAACAGATTACCATGAGGAAGAGATACCATATTTCAGTGATTCTTCATAATCAAATACTAACAAAGCATTAGACACATTAGAAGAAAGCATCACAAGCCTAAATGAAATCAATCAACATCTGGCTGGACAAGTGAAATCTTTGCAAATCGGTCAAGAGACATAGATGGTAAGAATGATTGATGTCATGAACAGTGCTAGACAAGATGAGCAAGAAAGAACACTAGCGATTGATGATAGAAGGAAGATTACTGAAAAGCTACAAGAGAAAGAATCTGAAATACAAATATTAATAGAACATCACCATGAGATTACAAACCAGATTATTCTTATGAGTCAATAGGCAAATAGAATGATTGTTGAACTCATTGAAAGAATAGAGGCTATTAGTGAACTAAGGGAATAAAATTAAAAGCTGAAACAAGAACTCAGAATTCAGCAGCAACATAGTGAAATTATCAAGAAAGCTAAAGAAAGCAATAAAAGAATGGATGATTTTCTTGATGGACAACGAAGAATCAACAACAACAACAACTGTCTAGGCTATACCGAGAATGGAGATTCACTCAATCAAGCTGATCCAAAGAATGTCTATGCAAATCCAAGACCAAGAAAGCTTACATGCAATCACTATGGAAATCAAGGCCACACATCAAATGTATGAAGGAGAAAAATGAAAGGTATTCCTAAATCCACATCTTCATTCATAATATTTTGTTATAAATGTAACAAGAAAGTACATAAAGCATATGGATGTAAGTGTGAGATGAAACAAGCAAAGAAGAAAACCTTCATGGACAAATACTTTCCTACTTGGAAAATGAATGGTCACACAAGTCTTGAATGCTGGAAAAAGAAAAAGAAAGCATGGAAGCCTAAAGGTCAAGAAACTGCCTATCAACTAAAAAGAGTTGGTAACCAGTATGTATGAGATTACAACACATGGAAAAATTGTACAACATGTGGAAGATTTGGTCACATTACTGAAAATTGTATGAGACAGTGGACAAGAAAGTCTAGAGGCTGGACTAACCTCAGAATGACATGCTTACACTGTCATAAAGTTGGTCATCTCAAGAAACACTGCAGAGACCAGCACATTTCCCAATGGAAATATCACTGAAGACACCCGGAAGATGAGAGACAAAATATTGAGGAAAGATTCAAACAATGATGAAGTTGGACCGAGCAATACAATTAGTGACACCTTATCCAATGGATCTGGTGACATCACCACCCCCACCTTAGCAGAACAAGTAAGTATGGAACTACATAAAACTAAGTAGTATTTTACATCAGTTCTATAATATGTTAATGAAATTCCAAATTAGCATAAATAAGGATGCATCATGATATTACTTGTTAAAATCTATGATAACTATTCCATCGGGTAATACATACCAAAATCCATCCATATACACTAAAAGATGAAGCTGTCTGCACTTCCTGAGAATCATCAGTTAACATGTAAAAGCTAAAGTTGCTAGTGTAAACTGAGACTCGTCGGTAATCAAGCAAGTTTAATAAGTTATTTTCGCAAAACACCAAAACCCATCGGTAAAAGAGAGAAGTTAGACGACTTCCATGAAGTATCTCATTGTCACCGAAGAGAGAAGTTAGTTTTTAACCCGACGAATCCATCTTCACACACCGAGGAGTGGTTGAGAATTAATGACTCGCTTTTAGGGCAAACATCTATAAAGGGGTGACGAAA
This sequence comes from Thuja plicata, assembly GCA_018584345.1. Classification (NCBI taxonomy): domain Eukaryota; kingdom Viridiplantae; phylum Streptophyta; class Pinopsida; order Cupressales; family Cupressaceae; genus Thuja; species Thuja plicata. The sequence continues at coordinate 2,766,615 of MU223052.1, read as the reverse complement.
GGGTTTCATTATTCACTAACGAGAAAAGGAGAGCGACGAAAGAAAAATTTGAGCACATAGTGACAGCATCACAAAGCAACTTCAACTCGACCTAGAGCACTCCAAATAGATCAGTGACCACTACAGAAGTAAACAATAAGTTCCTACGATAATTGAGAACTCTGTTTTACACATTTACAGAAAGCCCTAAAATGTCTGAAACAATGGCCACAACTTCAAGAACCACCAAACTAAAGAACATCGAGAAGGATAAGGTTAAACTTATCAAGAATTCTACCTGTGAGGAATCCCGCAACAAGATATGCCTTGAGGTTGCATCACAACGCGACAATGCTGGAGCATTCTTGCAAATACCAGCTAGGGTTTTTCTCATCGAAGACGTGCAAGCATACATCCACTGCATGATTGCAGAAATCAGTGTCTTAGAGGTGGAACAAGCTATCAAGAAGCTATATAATAAGGATGGATCCATAAAAGATGAGCATAAACACATAGAATTGAAAGGGCTCACTAATGCCATATTGTTCTCAAAGGTATTCAAAATTGAGTGGATTCGGTTAGTACTGAGCTAAATTTACAACTACAAGCTATGGCTGGATGAGCCTAAAATGATAACCTAAGATGTTATTCATACAGTCACCGGTTATCCTATAACCAATAAGGTAAAGGCATTGAAACACCCACCCAAGGCTGAGATTGAAAAGAACACAGGAGCCAAGTGTGATGGGAGAGGACTGAAGGTATCCACTATCACAGATGATGAACTAAAATTTGGATCATGTGTCCTAGGCTACAAATTCTTTCAAGCTAGTACGATGAACAACATAGCATCCAAAGCAGTGGATACAAAATATAAAATTGTAAAGAAAGGAACTCAGTTGGATTTTTCAAAACTTCTACTTAACCAATTAGCAGAAAACTTGAGAACAATCATAAATACAAAGACAAATACATGTAAGTTTGGCTCACTTATCATGTGCATTTTCTTTTACTTCCAAGAATCATTTCCATCAGTAGGAGATGTAAAATGGGATACCACTAGACTAGTCACCATGCCGATCAGTGAACACATAAAATCACTGGGAGATAACTTTGAAACAGTTATGGATGAGTACTTTACTGGATTCAAGGATAGAATGAAGAAAAGAGTAAGGATCTGAAATAAATTTATTGAAAAATTCAAGAATGATATATGTTTCATGGTTGACATAGACCACAGATATATCGAACCTATTGTACCGAGGACAACATGGTTACAACCATGATACTATGAGGTAAACATTGATCAAGAATCCAATGCAATCGATGCATTGATAAATGAACCCTTAGACAAAACACAACCAAAGTTTGGCACTTCTGAAGAGGCCAAAGAAATATTCAAAACTGGCTTGGTTGTAAAGAAAATTGACAAGAAGAAAGATAAAATGGTAAAGAATTTGAAGAAAAGGTTGTCAGTTAAAGAGGAGGAAACTAAAAAAAAGGAAGAAACTGAGGGACAGTCACCCATTGGTGAGGCTGAGCAGGAAAGTGACTCTGAGTCTATAGAGTCAGATACACCATTACCAACACTGGCTAAGAAGGCTAGAACCACAAGTGCTTCAAGGACAAGAACCCAGACAGCTAAGGACACAAGTCCTTCACCCTTGAAGAAAGTTCAAGTTAGGACCTACAAGAGGAAATGAGAAACACATATAAGAGGTCAAACAAAGAGAAGGAAGTTCATTATAACCAGAGAAGATATTGAGGACACAGAACAAGATCAAAGTAAAATTGAGGAGGCAATTATTGAAATGATGTGCAAATACAAATACCCCCCAATACAACTGGCAGACAAAAAGCCCCAATAACTTCAAGATAGACTATCGACAAGATGGACTTTTGCCTTGCACTGCGAGAAAGAAATTAGGGAAAGATCCATAGTATCAGTCATGCCTCTTGAATCCAAAATAGAGGAAATCAAAGAAATTATGAAGGCTCATTCAAAAATGTTCTCACTAAAGATGAGAGCCTAGCAAGTGCTAAAAGGACATCTACTAGAGTTAGACCGAAACAATGAAGCTGAATGGAGGAAAATACTTAATATTCCTCAAAAGGAAATAAGTCCCGAGCCACAGAGAGCTCTAACTGAGAATCAGTAAATCAAGAATGATCAAGCTACTAAGAGCACAAAACCAATTACCATCACAAATGTTGAATTGGACAAAGAGGAACTAGACACCACAGGAAAAAAGAATATGGATGTTGTAGATGAGACATGGCCAGACACCACTATGGACAACATTGCGAAAAACACATCCATTGACATAACTGATGATCCAGCAGAAGAAATACAAAAAGATGAACATGTCACTATTACAATTTACAAGACCGACAAATAGGACACCACATTTGACACTTCATAGTTGAACATATCAAGCAACATGCCAATATTGATGCAAGCCATCAATATAATTTAAGAAAAAGAAAAATCACCTGACAAAGATTCAAGCATTCCCAAGGATGCAGGGGATGAAGAAAAGAAAGATAATACCGATGACCAGAATGTCATCGGAGATACTCATATTGTAACCAAAATTGACAAGGTTACAGAAGGAGATTTAAAGCAAACAGATGGAGACACTACTGAGAAGGATGCATAGATAAAGGAAGATGAAGTACATAAGGATACCAATGAAGGAGAAAAAATAAAAGATGGCATCCCTGAGGTCACTGAACAAGTTGCTACAGATAATGTAAAGGTTGATGTGGAGAAATCCACTCAAAACTAACAAGATGACATCGAAGCACAGTAGCAAAAAGAGGCAACACCACAAATCACTTCATTCAGTACAATAGACAAAGCCGCGATGATGGTTATGGTCCTACACTCAAGTGAAACTTATAAGAAGAAGAATAAATCCAAAAAGAGTAAGTTGGAAGTCACTCTAGATGATATAATTGAGATACCCAAATTTGACCCAACTACACTAGACTATGAAGCACTTAAAGAGTACAGTGAAATATGCCAGAGGAAGGCACTACAAGAGAAGCTAAGAAAGAAGCACAGAGACTCCATGGTTCTAGAAACAACTAGGGACAAATTGAACCAGATTGTACCCGATGTTGATGTTGATTTTGATCACAATAGACCTATCCTTGATCAACTAGCCACTCTCACCGAGGCCATTACAATGAAAAACATTGATGCAGAAAATGCAATTGAGGAGAGAGAAGAACATAAATATCAGCACAAACTTGTTGAAAAGATCAGCCAAGTAGTGGCAGTAAACAAGGTAAAGCTTTCAGAATTAGTAAGTGAACTAGATCCACTAATTGTTGAATCTATTTCCTTGATCCAAAAATTGAGCACACTTGACAAATTCTCTAAGGAGCATAGTGATAAAATAGAAAAGTTAGATTCTGATCTAGCTACTAGTGCTGAAAGCTTAACCACCGAGGACAATGCAATAAAGTTGCATTATGAAAAGATTGTTGAGATAAAATGGTTAAGATAGGAAATGTGTGAAGAAGATACACAATTTAGGGAAGAGGTCACCGAGCTCTAGAATCAACTTATACCAAATCTAACTCTGCTTCAACATCATATCAGTTTAGCAAGACAACTGATAGCCACCCCTGAGATGTCTGTAGCAGAGAACATCTACGATATGCATTCAAGGATCATAGTCGAGCACATGGCTCTAGAAAACCTAAAGCACCAATAGGAGAAGATGATGAAGGACGTGAAGTCCTCACACTCTCACATTTTTGATAAGATATAAGGTATATGCCTTTTCCCTTAATATCAAAAAAGGGGGAAAATAATGATATGTATAGATAGGAAACTATACAAAAAACGGAGTATAATGATATTATATGATATATACAACACACGGTGAAAAAGAGTAAATTATAATGTACATAAACTTATACTATACCAGCATATGCATAGGGGGAGTCAGGAAATGACTAAGGAATATATATAGTGTATATACTAAACATTTTGTTAGTATTTTGCACATATCAGTTTTTGATACTAATGTCAAAGGGGGAGATTGATGACATTATTTTTCCATTAGTATGCAAAGAAGACTTTTGGTAAACATACACCGAAAGACATGACAAGAGAAAATAGAAAATACAGATATCAGAGATCACCAAAAATTGCTAAGTACAAAGAAAATCGACGACATAGTTTTGTGTGTAAACCATAAATGCAAAGTGAAAACGATAAAGATGAACCCAACAGTGGAACCCGACAAGTAGGAAAAAGCGAAAACCAAGAGAAAATTCAAAGTGAAACCTGAGAGACATTTCAAGCAAGGAACACCGAGAGACATTCTAACTAACTTTAGAGTATAACTGACCGACAGAAACCGAAATTCAGTTGCAGCCCGCAAAAAGTGGATATGACTTCCACGTCAGATAAAACAGTCTTATTCTATTTATAGAGTCTTGATTTGTCTTTAAAACCATTTCTTTAGGGACAAGATACATTATTGTAAGTGTTTTAATCAGTCTAATTAATTTAAAACACATAGACTAGGAGATCAAGGTCAAGTTATAAACCTGTGATCTTAGAGTTAATATTGTTTTGCGTGAAACTTATTTAGGTCAATCTATCTTATAAATAGATGTTGTAATCATTCATTATGAGATATTTGATTATGGAAGAGATAATCAATGAAGCCTACGAGCACATCCATGGATCAAACTAAAAGTTTCAAGAACCAGAACAACAAAAGGTGAATTTGGTTATCAAGAACCAAGAATAGAGGCTACCAAGAAAAAGAGGTATTATTCAATCACATTAGGAGATACATTTATACATGTAATATTAAATAGCTCTATAATCGGAAATAGGAGAGTGCATACACCAAGTCAAATTCTAATTTGCTTACATTCTAACAAGTGAAGAAAATTGTAAAAATCCTTTCAAGGAAGATGGATTTAACCATCCAATTGTAAATCTCTTAACCGACTGCACACTAAATAGTGTTGCTAAATATCTTAATAAGGTAGAATTTAACAGGTCTCCATACATACTCCCAACAGGATAGATCATCAGAAGTCATCAAATTGTAAGCCTTAATCGGCCCCTTCTAATCTACAGATAGTGAAGAATTTGTGGGTGCCATCCCCACCACAGTTTTTACTTCCTAACATAAGTTTTCTATGTCATCATATCTTGTGTTATGTGTCAATTACTTTCATGAATGTTTCTATGAATGTTCACATGTTTGTTAAGTTTACAAATTGATAAATCTTAAAACAAGATAGCATAGAACAGATGGTTGGATAAACAATTGATTACCTAAAGGATAAAGGTTAAACGATACAAAAGTTTTAGAGGTAATGATTCACCCCTACCCTCTCATTACTCACTTCCCATTAATTCCAACAGACTTATAGCTTACCTTTTCCTTGATTTTTCTTAAAAGTATCGCGCCCTTCATATTTTGAATAATGGTCATTTATCTCAACTTAACTTTTCCACTATGAATTTTGGCTTCTAATAGCTCTTCCAACACCAATTTTCTATTTTTCACCTTATTCCCTTCATTCTCAAACTTGAATAACATTATTCTTAAGAATAATTTATTTTTCACTATTCCTAATTGGGTTTCGATGAGGGTTCCTAAACTATAATCTATCTCCCCTTTCTTTACTGTACCACTCAACATTGTTAGGGGGATTTGTACTTGGGCATGCTTTCACAAAACTTGGGCATGATTTGTCTACTTTATGTTGATTTTTTCCTTCATCTCATTCAAATTCTGATGATAGTCTCAAACCTCAACTCATGTCATTTCCTCCTTTGTAAACATTGTGGGTTTCCAACATTGGTTCCTTTCCTATATTTTTGAGAGTTCCATTTCAGTTGTCAAATTTTGACGGGTGTTCCAGATCTAAGCTTCACTTCTGCTTAATTACAAGTTGCATGAATTTAGAGATTTGTATAAGTTAATTTTCTTCCACCACTCACTTGTTCCATTTTTCTTTTGAAGTGTTGACCACACTTCTATCACCTACCACGGGCTTCACTGCTTAACTTTGAAACATAAAAGGATGTCGACTTGATAATATTTTGAAGGAAAATGTGGACATTTGCATGGCAAGATAGATGAAAGGATAGATGTGGGGATAGACAAGGGATAAGGAAAGGTTCCAAATTCTATTTCAGACTCTGATAATTGTTCTACAATGGTTCTTGGGTTCTAACTAACTTACAAGAATATGTTAAAGACTTGTAACTCAAGGAAAAATTGCTTGAGTCTCACCATTTTTTATTTGGGGAAGAATAATTGGTTAACTATTGGCTCTGAGAGGGGACAAAGACCACAAGGGATGAAGCAATGGACCTAGAATCTCTGGTTTCACAAATTGAGTCAAAAACTATGATTGGCTAACAAAAATGAGATACATACAAAAACCCCAAAATTGAAAAAGAGAAAAATAGAAAGATGCAACACAGTAAACTAAGGAAAATAAAATAACTAAATATGTTATGGTAGGAATGCATGGGTCACCTACTTTCGATAAGCATTACATTTGGTACAACTTCAAGTCCTTCCCAATTTCAGAACAAGGGAAAGATTTTTCCATCTATGTACATTAACTTAAAATAATTTCTCCTAGATTCTTGATGAATTCTAAAATTACCTTTCCATAACGAATTGAACTTTCCATGCACACCCTTGGGTTCTCTTCTTTTTTCTCACAACAACACAAAATTGCCTTCCATGAAGTCCCTAGGCCTAGATTTCTTATAAAAAACATTCTTAACTTTGTCTTGATGTAGGGTGATCCATTCTACCATATATTCCCTATGTTCTTCAATCTTTTCAAGATACATAATTCTCTTCTCAAGAGAATCTTGAAAAAACATGTCTTCTACTAGAGATTGCAATTTAGAAGATGATAACTTTAGATGAAAGGGTATATTTTCCCCAATCTCATAGACCAATTAAAATGGTGACATCCCTATGGCCCTTTAAGGATTTGTCCTATCATCCCAAAGAGCTAGTTCTTACAACTTCTTATAGGATAGTTCATCTAATTTTCTGCAACCAACTTCTTCATAATGTTTATCAAGTTTTTATTGATAGACTCAACCTTCTCATTACCTTGGTGATAATCATCAAAATAATGATAGAAGGATATACCATTATTATTAAAAAAAAAGTAAACCATTTGAGAAGAGGAAAAGTAGTTCACATTGTTTTTAACCAACTTCAAAGGAACTCCAAAATGAACTAGTATGTTCTCCTTAGCAAAATTGTAGAGTACTTATGAAGTTGTTCATTTCACCATAATGGCCTCTAACCACTTCATAAAGTAATTTATTTCTATAAGAATGTGAGTATGTCTATCATTGTCAATGTGATTAATAGGTCGATTAAAATCTAAACCCCATTATTGAAAGGGTCCCTCTATCACTATAGGTTCAAGAGGTAGGGATAGAAAATTATGTTTACTTGTAAACTACTTGCATTTTCACATTTGCACTCCCAACAGTAGGAATCCTTGAATATTCCTGACCAATAGTAACAGTTCCTTAAATTTTTGAAAGCTTCAACATTAGAATAGTAGTGTCCTTTACAAGCCTCATCATGAAATGTTCTTAGGAGATTTTTTTGTTGCTATTTTTCTATAGATGTAAGGAATGTCCCATCCAAAGTTATCTTATAGAGGGTATCATAATAGATAACATATTTACTTTTTTTCATTCTCAAATTCGTCTTATGTTTTGGGGATAGATCCTCTAGGAATTCACCACAGGTGAGGAAATAATCTATATCAAACCTGTTGTACCAAGAACAACATGGTTACAACCATGATACTATGAGGTAAACATTGATCAAGCATCCAATGCAATTGATGCATTGATAAATGAACCCTTAGACAAAACACAACCAAAGTTTGGCAATTTTGAAGAGGCCAAAGCAATAATAAAAAATGGCTTGGTTTTAAAGAAAATTGACAAGAAGAAAGATAAAATGGTAAAGAATTTGAAGAAAAGGTTGTCGGTTACAGAGGAGGAAACTTAAAAAAAGGAAGAAATTGAGGGACAGTCACCCGTTGGTGAGGCTGAGTAGGAAAGTGACTCTGAGTCTGTAGAGTCAGATACACCATTACCAACACCGGATAAGAAGGATAGAACCATAGTTTCTTTAAGGACAAGAACCCAGACAGCTAAGGACACAATTCCTTCACCCTTGAAGAAAGTTCAAGTTAGGACCTACAAGAGGAAACCAAAAACATAGATAAGAGGTCAAACAAAGAGAAGGAAGTTCATTATAACTAGAGAAGATATTGAGGACACAGAACAAGATGAATGTGTTCAAGAGGAAAATAACAAGATACCTGAAACAATTGATGAAATATGTGCCTCAATTATAAAAATAGGTAATGCAAATAGTACAAAGGTCAAGCAATGGTTAACATTGCATACCTTGGATCAAAATAAAATTGAGGAAATCATTGAAACAATGTGCATATACAAATACGTCCCAATACAACTGGCAGACAAAATGCCCCAATAACTTCAAGATAGACTATCAGCAAGACAGAGTTTTGCCTTGCACTCCGAGAAAGAAATCAGGGAAAGAGCCCTAGTATCAGTCATGCCTCCTGAATCCAAAATAGAGGAAATCAAAGAAATTATGAAGGATCATTCAAAAAGGTTCTCACTGAAGATGAGAGCCTACCAAGTGCTAAAAGGACATCTACTAGAGTTATACTGAAAGAATGAAGCCAAATGGAGGAAAATACTTAATATTCCTAAAAAGGAAATAAGTCCTGAGCCACAGAGAGCTCTAAATGAGAATCAGTAAATCAAGAATGATCAAGCTACTGAGAGCACAAAACAAATTATCATCACAAATGTTGAATTGGACAAAGAGGAACTGGACACCATAGGAAACAAGAATATGGATGTTGCAGATGAGACATGGCTAGACACCACTATGCACAACATTGTGGGCAACACAACCATTGACATAACTGATGATCCAACAGAAGCTATACTAAAAGATGAAGATGTCACTGTTACCAATGACAAGACCGACGAACATGACACCACATTTGACACTTCACAATTGAACATATGAAGCAACATGCCAATATTGATGCAAGCCATCAATATACTTCAAGAAAAAGAAAAATCACCTGACAAAGATTCAAGTATTCGCAAGGATGCAGGGGATGAAGAAAAGAAAGATAACACTGATGACAAGAATATCATTGGAGATACTCATATTATAACCAAAACTGACAAGGTTACAAAAGGAGATTTAAAGCAAACAGATGGAGACACTATAGAGAAGGATGCACAGACAAAGGAAGATGAAGTACATAAGGATACTAATGAAGGAGAAAAAACAAAAGATGGCATCCCTAACGTCACTGAACAAGTTTCTATAGATAATGTAAAGGTTGATGTGGAGACATCCACTCTAAACTGACAAACTGACACCAAAGCACAATAGAAAAAAGAGACAACACCACAAATCACTTCATCCAGCACAACAGACAAAGCCGAGAAGATGGCTATGGTCCTACACTCAAGTGAAACTCAGAAGAAGAAGAAGAAATAAAAAAAGAGTAAGTTGGAAGTCACTCTAGATGATATAATTGAGATACCCAAATTTGACCCGACTACACTAGACTATGAAGCACTTAAAGAGTATGGTGAAATATGCTAGAGGAAGGCACTATAAGAGAAGCTAAGAAAGCAGCACAGAGACTCCATGGTTCTAGAAATAACTAGGGACAACTTGAACCAGATTGTACCCGATGTTGATGTTGATGTTGATCACAATAGACCTATCCTTGATCAACTCGCCACTCTCACCGAGGCCATTACAATGAAAAATATTGATGTGGTAAAGGCAATTGAGGAGAGAGGAGAACATAAATATCAACACAAACTTGTTGAAAAGATCAGCCAAGTAGTGGCAGTAAACAAGGCAAAGCTTTCAGAATTAGTAAGTGAATTAGATCCACTAATTGCTAAATCTATTTCCTTGATCCAACAATTGAGCACACTTGACAAATTCTCTAAGGAGCATAGTGATAAAATAGAAAAGTTAGATTGTGATCTAGCTACTAGTGCTATAATCTTAACTACCGAGGACAACGCAATAAAGTTGCATTATGAAAAGATTGTTGAGATAAAAAAATTAAGATAGGAAATGTGAAAAGAAGATAGACAATTCAGGGAAGAGGTCACCAAGCTCCATGATCAACTTCTACCAAATCTAACTCTGCTTCAACATCATATCAGTTTAGCAAGACAACTAATAGCGACCCCTGAGATGTCTGTAATAGACAACCTCTACGATATGCATTCAAGGATCACAGTCGAGCACATGGCTCTTGACAACCTAAAGGACCAATAGGAGAAGATGATGGAGGACATGAAGTCCTCACACTCTCACATTTTTGATAAGCTATATGGTATACACCTTTTCCCTTAATATCAAAAAAGGGGGAAAATAATGATATGTACAGATAGGAAACTATACAAAAAAAGGGAGTATAATGATATCATATGATATATACAACACACAGTGAAAAAGAGTAAAGTATACTGTACATACACTTATACTATACTGGCATATGCATAGGGGGAGTCAGGAAATGACTAAGGAATATATATAGTGTACATACTAAACATTTTGTTAGTATTTTGCACATATCAGTTTTTGATACTAATGTCAAAGGGGGAGATTGATGACATTATTTTTCCATTAGTATGCAAAGAAGACTTTTGGTAAACATACACCGAAAGACATGACAAGAGAAAACCAAAAATATAGATATCAGAGATCACCGAAAATTGCTAAGTACAAAGAAAACTGATGACACAGTTTTGCGTGTAAACCTTAAATGCAAAGTGAAAAGGATAAAGATGAACCCAATAGTGGAACACGACGAGCAGGATAAAGTGAAAACTGAGAGAAAATTCAAAGTGGAACCTGAGAGACATTTCAAGCAAGGAACATCGAGAGAATTTCTAACTAACTTTAGAGTATAACCTACCGATAGAAACTGAAAGTCAGTTGCAGCCCGCAAAAAGTGGATATGACTTCCACGTCAAATAAAACAGTCTTATTCTATTTATAGAGTCTTGATTTTTCTTTAAAACCATTTCTTTAGGGACAAGATACATTAATGTAAGTGTTTTAATCAGTCTAACTAATTTAAAACACATAGACTAGGAGATCAAGGTCAAGTTATAAACTTGTGATCTTAGAGTTAATATTGTTTTGCGTGAAACTTAATTAGGTCAATATATCTTATAAATAGATGTTGTAATCATTCATTATGAGATAATTGATTATGGAAGAAATAATGAATGAATCCTACGAGCACATCCATGGATCAGACTAAAATTTTCAGGAACCAGAACAACAAAAGGTGAATTTGGTTATCAAGAGCCAAGAACAGAGGCTACCAAGCAACAGAGGTATTATTCAATCACATTAGGAGATACATTTATACATGTAATATTAAATAGATCTGTAATCGACAATAGGAGAGTGCATACAATAGGTCAAAGTGTAATTTTCTTACATTCTAACAAGTGAAGAAAATTGTAAAAATCCTTTCAAGGAAGGTGGATTTAACCATACAATTGTAAATCTCTTGACCGACTGCACACTATATAGTGTTGCTAAATCTCTTAATAGAGTAGAATTTAACAGGTCTCCATATATACTCCTAACAGGGTAGATCATCATAGGTCATCAAATTGTAAGCCTTAATCGACCCCTTCTAATCTACAGATAGTGAAGAATTTGTGGGTGCCATCCCCACCACAGTTTTTACTTCCTAACAGAAGTTTTCTGTGTTATCATATCTTGTGCTATGTGTCAATTACCTTCATAAATGTTTCTATGAATGTTCACATGGTTGTTAAGTTTATGAATTGATAAATCTTACACCAAGATAGCATAGAACAGATGGTTGGATAAGCAATTGATTACCTAAAGGATAAAGGTTAAAAGATACAAAAGTTTTAGTGGTAATGATTCACCGCTACCCTCTCGTTACTCACTTCCCATTAATTCCAATAGACTTATAGCTTACCTTTGCCTTGTTTTTTTCTTGAAAGCATCGCGCCCTTCATAGTTTGAATAATGGTCATTTATCTCAACTTAACTTTTCCACTATGAATTTTGGCTTCTAATAGCTCTTCCAACACCAATTTTTTTATTTTTCACCTTATTCCCTTCATTCTCAAACTTGAATAACATTATTCTTAAGAATAATTTATTTTTCACTATTCCTGATTGGGTTTCGATGAGGGTTCCTAAACTATAATCTATCTCCCCTTTCTTTACTGTACCACTCAACATTGCTAGGGGTATTTGTACTCGGGCATGCTTTCACAAAACTTGGGCATGCTTTGTCTACTTTATGTTGATTTTTTCCTTCATCTCATTCGGATTCTGATGATAGGCTCAAACCTCAACTCATGTCATCTCCTCCTTTGTAAACATCATGGGCTCCAACACTGGTTCCTTTCCTATATTTTTTAGAGTTCCATTTCAGTTGTCAAATTTTGAGGGGTGTTCTAGATGTAAGCTTCACTTCTGCCCAATTAGAAGTTGCATGAATTTAGAGATTTGTTTAAGTTACTTTTCTTCCACCACTTGTTCCATTTTTCTTTTGAAGTGTTGACCACACTTCTAACACCTACCGCAGGCTTCACTGCTTAACTTTGAAACATAAAAGGATGTTGACTTGACAATATTTTGAAGGAAAATGTGGACATTTGCATGACAAGATAGATTAAAGGATAAATGTGGGGATAGACAAGGGAAAAGGAAAGGTTCCAAATTCTATTTCAGACTCTGATAATTGTTCTAGAATGGTTCTTGGGTTCTAACTAACTTACAAGAATATGCTAAAGACTTGTAACACAAGGAAAAATTGCTTGACTCACCATTTTTTACTTGGGGAAGAAAAATTGGGTAACTATTGGCTCTGAGTGGGGACAAAGACCACAAGGGATGAAGCAATGGATATAGAATCTCTGGTTTCACAAATTAAGTCAAAAACTATGATTGGATAACAAAAATGAGATGCACACAAAAACCCCAAAACTGAAAAAGAGAAAAATAGAAAGATGCAACGCAGTAAACTAAGGAAAATCAAATAACTAAATCTATTATGGTAGGGATGCATGGGTCACCTACTTTCCATAAGCATAACATTTGGTACAACTTCAAGTCCTTCCTAATTTCAGAACAAGGGAAAGATTTTTCCATCCATGTACGCTAACTTAAAATAATTTCTCCTAGATTCTTGATGAATTCTAAAAGGACCTTTCCATAACGAATTGAACTTTCCATGCACACCCTTGGGTTCTCTTCTTTTTTCCCACAACAACACAAAATTTCCTTCCATGAGGTTCCTAGGCCTAGATTTCTAATAAAAAACATTCTTAACTTTGTCTTGATGTAGGGTGATCCATTCTACCATATATTCCCTATGTTCTTCAATAATTCTCTTCTCAAGAGAATCTTGAAAAAACATGTCTTCTACTAGAGATTGCAATTCAAAAGATGATAACTTTAGATGCAAGGGTATATTTTCCCCAATCTCATAGACCAATTAAAATGGTGACATCCCTATGGCCCTTTAAGGATTTGTCCTATCATCCCAGAGAGCTAGTTCTTACAACTTCTTATAGGATAGTTCATCTAATTTTCTGCAACCAACTTCTTCATAGTGTTTACCAAGTTTTTATTGCTAGACTCAACCTTCCCGTTACCTTGGGGATAATCATCAAAATAATGATAGAAGGATATACCATTATTATAAAAAAAGTAAACCATTTGAGAAGAGGAAAAATAGTTCATATTGTCTGTAACCAACTTCAAAGGAACTCCAAAATGAACTAGTATGTTCTCCTTAGCAAAATTGCAGAGTACTTATGAAGTTGTTCATTTCACCATAATGGCCTCTAACCACTTCGTAAAGTAATTTATTTCTATAAGAATGTGAGTATGTCTATCATTGTCAATGTGATTGATAGGCCCAGTAAAATCTAAACCCCATTATTGAAAGGGTTTCTCTATCACTATAGGTTCAAGAGGTAGGGATAGAAAATTGTGTTTACTTGTAAACTACTTGCATTTTCACACTTGCACTCCCAACAGTAGGAATCCTTGAATATTCCTGAACAATAGTAACAGTTCCTTAAATTTTTGAAAGCTTCAACATTAGAATAGTAGTGTCCTGTACAAGCCTCATCATGAAATGTTGTTAGGAGATTTTTTTGTTGCTCTTTGTCTACAGATGTAAGGAATGTCCCATCCAAAGCTTTCTTATAGAGGGTATCATAATAGATAACATATTTACTTTCTTTCATTCACAAATTCTTCTTATGTTTTGGGGATAGATCCTCTAGGAATTCACTATAGGTGAGGAAATAATCTATATAAAAAAACCAGGGATCTTGTAAGCTTACCAATAATTCTTTGGGGGTTTCTTCTAAAACATTAGGTTTATTCTATGCCATGATTTTTAATGAACCTCAGCCTTTGGCCAAGTTTGTGGGCTTCATCTCCACATCATACTATTGCACATTTTCTATCCATGATCCCCTCTTATTAAAACTGACTTCTTTCTATGTGAGGCTACTTTTTACTGCTAGTTCAGGTACAAATATTGTAGCATGGGAGAGTAAGATGTAAAATCTGAAATGTTTTAGTTCTTTAACCACTACAAAAGCCTGTTTCTCAACCTGAGATTAGTTTAATTCATGATTTTTTCAATGGAGTTCTCATGAAGTATATAGGTTCCTTGAACTTCTTTTCATTCTTCTGTAGTAGTATGGAAGACATTGTATGCGGTGACGCATAGCAAAAAATGATGAGGTCTCTACTCAAATCTGAGTGTGTCATGATCGACGCTTTAGCTATAGCTTGTTTGATGTCATCAAATGCATTCTTGCGAGATTCATTGCATCTAAACCTTGATTTCCTTTTATTATATCTACGATGTATTTTTTTCTCTCAAAGAAATCAGGTACACACTTTCTGAAGAAGTTTACTTTCCCAAAGAAATATTTGACCATAATTCTTCTTGATGGAAGAATCAACTATTCGATAAATTTAACCTGTTCGGGACCAATTCTGATTCCTTCTTGTGAGACTATATATTCTAAGAGCTTTTTTTTTATCATGCAAAACACCATCTTTTTAGGATTAAGCAAAATGGCATTCTCTCACCATCTTTGTAGAATTAATTCCAGATCATGCAGATGATTCCTTCTTTTAGAAAATAAGTCAAACCATCAAGATAAAGCACTATGATTTTATTCCTTAAATCCCCAAAGGAGAGATCCACGAGTCTCTATAAGGTGGTCCTATCATTAATCAGTCAAAATGGAATCTTATTATATGTAAAAGTGCTCCAAGATGTAGAAAACAGTATTTTGTGTTGATCTTCCTCTTCAACTTCAATCTAACTATATCCTAAGAATTTTTATAACATGAACATCTTTGTGTTATCTCTATAGATATTTTGTTGTCATTAGTTAAGGCAAAATCATACTCGTCATAAGATTCAATCGGTGAAAATGAGAAAAGTAAATATGACGAGTCGGTAATGTACACCGAGCAAGGAAGTGAAGTTGGTAAAGCTCAGACACTACACCAAGATCCTACAGTTACCGAATACTGAGCGCATATGAATTACACCGAGTTGATAGTTATTGAGTACAAAAAGAGCAAGTTGACCGAGCAAAGAGAAGTTACTCTACCAAGTTACTTAATTGATTATAGCACGATAAGGATGCATTTAATAAATTGATACAACATTAATTGTGATTATATAATGCACGAAGATGAGTTTGTTACACGATCAATGATCGAGATAATTCAAAGAGAAGATCTGAGAAGCATATTAAAAGGTTAATAAAAAAAATTTAATCCCAAGAAAAATATCAAGTACCGAGGTAAAAGTAACATAATCACCGATAGGTAAAGAAGATCTAAGAGTTAAAACAAATTATCAGTGACCTAACACATACGATTAAGAGATAATAAATCTTATACTTAAAGGATGATTTATAAAACAAAATTTATGACAGAGGAGAAAGAGAGAGACAGGGTGATAATACAGAGAAGGATAATATTGTTAAAGGATTTATATTGAATAACAAAGATTAGAACAAAGCACACCAAGCTGATATCTAGCTACAATAGCGAAGATCTGAGCAGTGTTACAGTTTGGTAATTGAGGTAACACATATTTTAGAGCACATAAAGTCTGGTCAACATTTTTTATTGATGCAATATAGTATACATTGATAATTTTTTGATACTATTGTATTGAGAACTAGAAATCCCAATGCTGGGTAGATCTTAACCGATCTGATATTTGTAAAACCTTTAATAGGGTACATCTCTAAGTGTAAAGATTGTAAAACCCTCTAACTAGGTAGACCTAATAAGTATTTGTATACTCTTAACTGGATAAGCTATCAAAATGGATAAACTTTGTAAGATCTAACCAAGCATCCTTTATACTGCAGTTAGTGAAGGTTGTGGGTATCAGCCCCACCTCCGTTCTACCCTCCAACCAAGGATTTTTGTGTAAAAAAAAACATGGAGTTATGAGCTCATTTACTTGAATGTTGTGATGTTATGTTTTATAAGTTTTATATTAGTTTCATTTCAAGTTATTGAATTCGGTAAACAACAAGCAACAGTATATCGTTATAGACAATTTTAGTTATAAAAAATTTTGTGGTACTGATTCACCCCTCCCCTCTCAGTTCCAACTTTCCATAATCATTCCAATAATTGGTATTAGAGCTACCACTCTTTAGGTAGAAGGTTTGACCACCTGAGAGTTAAAGATGCTAGTCATGGAAAGTTAAAGGCAATTCAAAATAATAGATGGTCTTGAATCAGATTTGGAAAGTGCAAGAGAGTTAATCATTGATCTGAAGAAGAAACTTGAGAAGTCTATAAGGGTTAGATTGAAAATATATGATGAACTGAAAGCTACACAAGAACAAGTTGATACACTGGGAACAACATCTGAAGGCAGTGTTACTGATGAGTCCGAAACAACTATTAAAGATCTACTGGAAAAGAATGACACACTTACCGAGAAGTTAGACCTAATTAAAATAGATCTTGAAACCAACATGATAAGAATGACTAAATTGATTGAAGGAAAAAGGATTGCTGAAGATGAAAAGAAAATAGAAGAAGATGATAAAAGACAATTTGAAATCAATCTATTGTAAAAATATAATGAGATCATGCGAATGACACAAGTTAACTATGACATGACCGACCAAGTTCTGAGTTCAAATCAAGATAACACAAGAAAAGAATTTGAGAACCAAGCACTAAAAGATGAAATTGAAAGAATTCATCAAAGAGTGAAAGATGATAAATATGGGAATGCAATAGTGAAAAGAAATGAAGAAGCACTCAAATATCTAAATCAACAATTCAAGAATCAGAAACAAAGGAATGAAATAATAGGACTTGGATTCAAAGAGCACAACACTACCAAGAAAGGAGAATCATCAAAAGCACAGAAAGATGAAAGTATTTCACCCCCACCGAAACAAAAGAATCCAATTTGCAATTATTGTGGGAAGCCTGGACATATTGCTAATGTTTGTAGGAGAAAGAAAGGTAAATCACTGAGTACACCTAAGTTTGATGGTTATTGTTTTAGATGCAATAGGTATGGACATCAAGCATTTGAATGCAGAACTAATCTTTCTAACAACACAAGGAAACCTAAGTTTTATGGTTACTGCACAAATTGTAATAAGTTTGGACACAAAGCTGAAGAGTGCAAAATAAAGAAAAGAAATGAAAAATGGAACCCTAACTGAGAGAATGCTAAAACCAACCGAGCAAGCATTTCTATACCATGGGACTATAATATGACAATTTCATGTTTATCCTATGGAAGGTATGGACACATTGCTGCAAATTGCATGCTGATGCACAGAAGGAACAACAAAAGAGCCCGAAGAAACCCTAGCATGACATTTTTTATTGTCATAAGGTAGGACACCTTGCAAGAAATTGTAGATACCGAGGTGATGCATCGACAAAAGATGAACCTAAAGAGAAATCCCCAACTACTGTTGAGGAAATCTGAGAACAAATGAGCAAAAATCTGGAGGAAAAAGAATCAGGATGAAGGGACATCATCCAGAAGAATGGACTGCACCATCTCTACCGAGTTGGTTGCACCGAGCTCCACCTAATTGGTGAGAGGTATGTAGGAACTGCATGCTTATAATAAATCATACTTCAGTTCTTAGAATTGGAATTGAGGTCCATATCAACATATTGTGATGCAATTGGATAAGTTGTATAAGTTTTGGATGAATATTGTTATATATATATATTTTTTGTTTAACTCGGTCGAGCAAAGTAACTATGCAGTCAATATAAAGGTGAAAAGAGATTCAAAAAGCACATTTAATGCACATTAATAGAGTCGTTGGAAACCCTAATCATGGAAAAGGTATAAATGGGTCATTTTGCAAATCATTTGAACCTAACATTTTCAGAAGAACATTAAACATATTTGTAGAGCGACTATCCCGAGTGAATTCAAGAGATTTTGAGGTATTTCTGAATCTTTTCAAGATTATTGAGAAACATTTGAAATATTTACTTCATTCTGAGTTGAGTTTGCAAAGTCATGTTTTATCAAAGTGTTCCCTAGTTTGTTTAATCAAAGTATTTGAAGTTATTCATGACACCAAATTTGCAAAATCCTACAGTTGTGAAGGAAGTAGAACAAGTGAATCCGAAATACAAGTTACCCCCAGCTAAAGCCATCAAAACAGATACGATGGGAGCCCTATCTTTGATACCATCGAGAGTAATATTAGCTAAATATGTTCGCACATTTATACATTGTAAGATTGAAAATTTGTACGAAGAAAAGATAGATACATCATTCAACAAGTTGTGCGAGAATGGGAAAGTGAAGGACCAACATATTCACCTAGAAGAAAAAGGTTTGACACACGCTATTCCCTTATCAAGGGATTTTAAGAAAGAATGGATAAGAATGGTACTTATTCAAGTGCATGACCAATTCATGTGGTTGGGTGAACCTATCAAGATCACTAAGGACATATTGCATATCATTATTGGGTTCTCCATCGGAGACAATCCCAAGGCCACTAAGTAAATCGAGAAGGGTAATCTCACCGAGATCACTGAAGCACAATGGGATGGCATAGGTATGAGAATATCCACTATGAAAAACCCTGAGTTATAGTATGTCTGTATTATCTTATCATACATAGTGTTCCAAATGTCATGAGTGGACAGTGTACCATGTGGAGCATTGGCTTTGGCATACAAGCTAGTAAAGAAAGGACTTAAATTATATGTTGGTGAAATCTTGTTGAAGCAATTAGAAGACAATATGAACACAATCAGAAAAGAAAAGAGTAATATGTTGAAGTTTGGTTCATTATTGGTATGTATTTTCTTCTATCGTAAGAATTCATTTCCTTCTATTGGAGATGTAGTTTGGATCCCCAGAAGACCTATTCTCTATCTGATAAATGAGTATATACAAATTCTAGGAGATAATTTTGATGCAATCATATCTGAATGCTTTCAAAATTTCTAACAAGGAATGAACAAGAGGTATAGTATACCACTTCAATTGATTGCAGAGTATCAAGATAATATATGTTTTGAAGTTGACATTGACACCTGTATTATCAAGGTCGTTGAACCTAAAACTGAATGGATACAAATGACATGATATGAACTAGATTTTGATATTGGTGTTAGGAATAAGGTGTCTCAACCTTGTATATTTCCATACATTTGATATTTTCCAAATGTTGGCACTTTGGACAATGTGTAAGGTAATCATGACTGAAACGGTTATGACTAATTCCTATGACGGTCATTAATATTTGTAAGAGATAATTGTGGAAGTTTTGATGATAGGTGAAGATGTTCAAGACATGTGGCAACTAATCAGTCGAGTACTATACAAAAAAAAAAATTGGGTTCCTATTTTCTCAGAGAATGGTAAAACCCTAATACGGCTGCCTTTGGAAGTTGCCCTAAAAAGTGAAGCACATGATATAAGCATTTTTTAGGGTTGTGACTTTCTGAGAAGTTAGTGTATTGTTGGAACATTTTTATGCTGTCGAATTTGTCTTCAAGTGTCGATTATCTCCTAAAAGAACTTGCATTGCAAGTGTATTGTAAACATTATTAGTTTTGATTAATACATTATGCAGGTTTTGGAGTGCTGGGGTTTTTTACCGAAAGGTTTTCCCCAGGGTAAATCATTGTGTCATTCTCATTTTTCTATGTATGCATGTTATTGTATTATCATTCTG
>MU223052.1:2728229-2743920 GCA_018584345.1 Thuja plicata | reverse complement strand
GGAGGTGTGGTCTGGTAAGAAGCCTTCAGTTAGACATCTTTGTGTTTTTGGTTGTGAATCTTATGCACATGTGCCTAAGGAGAGAAGATCTAAGTTGGAAAACAAGGCTGTAAAATGTATCTTCATCAGCTACAGTGTTGGTGTGAAAGGATACAAGCTTTGAGATCCTGTGATTGGCAAGGTGTTGTATAGCAGAAATGTTATTTTTAGAGAGCTAATACCTTATCCTATTTTTCTGCATCTAGATGAAAAAGAAATGAAAGAAGATGTTGTTCAGTTGCTTCCTACCCCTGAGAAGACTGATTGATCTGATGATGAGGAGAGCTCTAGCAGCTCTAAAAATTTAGAAGAGGAGGTAGAACAACCTCAACCTCATCCCTTGAGGAGATCAACGAGAGAAAGAAAGTAGCCAGAAAGGTTTGGATTTTCTTTGTTAGATTCTAGTTGTTCTTATGCCTTGATTAAAAACACTAATGAGCCTAGATCTATGAAAGAGGCTATAGGTATGGAAGATGCAGGTTGTTGGATTGAGGCCATGGATGATGAGATGGATTCATTGGAGAAGAACAAAACTTGGGACCTAGTACCTTTTCCTAAAGGATGAAAACCTGTTGGAAGCAAATGGGTGTTTAAGAAGAAATTCTGTGCAGATGGCAGTGTTGAGAGGTACAAGGCCAGATTGGTTGCAAAGGGGTATTCATAGGTGGAAGGAATTGATTATGGTGAAATATTCTATCCTGTTGCAAAGCTTACATCCATTAGATTTATGTTATCTCTAGCAGCATCGTATTATTTAGAGGTAGAACAAATGGATGTGAAGACAACTTTCCTTCGTGGTGATTTGGAGGAAGAGATCTATATGTCACAGCCTGAGCACTATATTCAGAAAGGTAAAGAGTCTTTGGTTTGCAGATTAAAGAAGTCTCTGTATGGTTTGAAACAATCTCCTAGGATGTGGTACCTTAAATTTGATGCCTTTGTGTTGTCGAGTAGTTTCCTAAGATCAAAATCAGATCATTGTGTTTATTTCAAAGTTGACAATGATTGCCTTCTTATTATTGCATTATATGTTGATGATATGTTGTTGATTGGGAAGGGTATGGGTATGATTTGTGATTTGAAGTCTCATTTGTCAGCACAGTTTGAGATGAAAGATCTAGGGGCAGCCAGGTATATTCTAGGTATGGAAATCAGCAAAGATACATCTAACCAAAAACTTTGGTTGAGTCAGAGTAAGTATGTGAAGTCTGTGTTGGACAGGTTTAGCATGGCAGATTGCAGACCATCGTGTATTCCTATTTCTATGGGAACAAATTTATTTGTGGATGATTGTCCAAAATCTCCTAGTGAGGTGGAGGACATGATCAAAGTACCTTATGCGAGTGTTGTTGGCAACCTTATGTATCCTATGGTCTGTACTAGACCAAACATTGTCCAAGCATTGGGAGTCCTGAGTCGGTTTATGACTAAACCTGGACAAGTACATTCAGATGCAATTAAGAGAGTGTTCAGATATTTGAAGGGTACATCAGAGTATTCCATATGCTATCATGGAAACTCTTCTGGAGCTCCGCATTCAGTTTGTATTTGTGGGTTTGTGGATTCAGATTGGGTAGGTGACATTGATAGCAAGAGATCCACCAGTGCCTATGTGTTCACTATGTTTGGTGGTTCCATCAGTTGGATGAGTCAGAAAAAACCTGTGGTTACTTTGTCCATGATAGAATTAGAGTACATGGAAGCTACTCATGCTTGTAAGGAATCCATTTGTCTTAAGAGACTATGTTCATATGTTGGTGTTGATGCAGGAAAAATTACAATTTGTTGCGACAGTCAGAGTGCTATTTTCCTTGCGAAGAATCCAACTTTCCATGCCAGAAACAAACACATTGATGTGGGGTTTCACTTTGTGAGAGATATGGTAGAGGATGGAAAGGTAAGTTTGGAGAAGGTAGATATAGTAAAGAATGTTGTAGATGCATTGACAAAACCTATGGGCACAGAGAAGTTCAGATGGTGTTTGGAGTCTATGGGCCTCTCGACCTATAGCAATTAAATCCTATTATTTCCTTTGGCTCTTACAAGCTATTTGATAAGTGGGAGAATGTTAGGAATAAGGTGTCTCAACCTTGTATATTTCCTTACATTTGATATTTTCCAAATGCTGACACTTTGGACAATGTGTAAGGTAATCATGACTGAAACGGTTATGACAGATTCCTATGACGGTCATTAATATTTGTAAGAGCTAATTGTGGAAGTTTCGATGATGGGTGAAGATGTGCAAGACATGTGGAAACTAATCAGTTGAGTACTATACAAAAAAAAAATTTGGGTTCCTATTTTCTTGGAGAATGGTAAAACCCTAATACGGCTGCCTTTGGAAGTTGCCTTAAAAAGTGAAGCGCATGATATAAGAATTTTTTAGGGTTGCAACTTTGTGAGAAGTTAGTGTATTGTTGGAACATTTTTATGCTGCCAAATTTGTCTTCAAGTGTCTATTATCTCTTGAAAGAACTTGCATTGCAAGTGTATTGTAAATAGTATTAGTTTTGATTAATACATTGTGCAGGTTTTGTTGTGCTGGGGTTTTTTACCGAAAGGTTTTCCCCAGGGTAAATCATTGTGTCATTCTCATTTTTCTATGTATGCATGTTATTGTATTATCATTCTATAATTTCTAAGGGTTAAATCTGAATTTGCATGATCCTCTTCTTGGGAGTTTAGCGCAGGGAACTATTTTATGCACACTTAGTTTCCTTTCAATTGGATCACAATAGATTGAAGCACTACTTGCAAAACTTGTTGATGCCGAAGCTAAGAGGTATGACACTTATGAATAAGTGAAAGTAAGGAATAAGTAGAACATTGTGATACCTAAAGTAGTCAAGAAGACAAGAAAAATGATTGATAATATATCCAAGACATTAAGAGTGGACAAGACAAGTGTTAAAGACACAAATGATGAGAAAGATATTGTTGTTGCTGAGAAACAACTTGCACTTGTAACTTCACCAAGCATGAGAGGTACTAGTAGGAATACTAGATCTTCAGTGAAACCAAAAGAAAAGGAAGTTTCAGAGATAGCTCAACTGATAGGTAAAACATACATGAGAACCGGAGGAGGAAAACCAACAATACGTTCACAGAGGAAGTTAATACTTGATAATGAGAATGAAACTAAATCAAATAAGGAAGTTAAGTCAATGCCTGTAGAATATTTTTCAAGAGTTCCACGAATTCTAGATGCTTTTCTGGAAGACCTAAATAATACAGGAAGATTTGGAGATTTTAGGCAGGAAAAGTATGAGAAAAAGAATGATAAAGATAAGAAAAAGATTGAAGAAGCTATTAAGGTAATACTAATGAGATACAGATTGACCCAATAGAGCTAGAAAATAAGATGCCAGAAGAATTGTATAATAAGAGATGCAAGATGGAAGTATGCACTTAATGTTGAAAGAGAAATGAGAGAAAGGTCACTTGTACATACTATTCCTGACCTCGCACCATATTAGATTAGTGAATCACTAAAAAAAATGCAAGAAGATTTATAATCAAGGGAAGATCCCTAAGAATCATAAATGGAGATATACTATCTATGGATAGGGAAACTAATGCAAAGTGGAGAGATATATTTGGCATATCTAGTACTGAGCAACCTGATGCAACAAAGAATCAAAGTGAAACCATTACTGATTGAAGGTAAAGGAAAGCACAGGCCAAGTAGATCCAATTGATCTTACCATTGATAATGAAAATGTAATCATTGAAGAAGCATCAGAGGATATTGATCCAGAAAAGATGAAGATGTAATGGAATTTCAAGTACCAGACGCCTAGTATATGGATGTAGATGTTGCACCATTGTATAGTACTAATCCCATATTGGTACAAGTACAATATTATTCTTCTATGTAGATTGGTACTACTGAAGTAGCACAAGAGAAAGTGACCCACCAATTGACACTGGAAGGGGAAATGTTGATAAGCTAGAAGCAACCAAGACTAAACATAAGAAGGATACCAAGTTGGAAGCTCTAACTGACACTGAAGGATAGAAGTTGGACACACCAATGACTGACACATCCACTGTTTAAAATTATCCAAAGCCACAAGACATAGAAAAAAAAATGCTACAGTAATCAAAGAGAAAATGAAAGGATGTAGAGAAAAAGGAAGTTAAAGAAGAGGAAAGCATAGCTGGTCATCATACCAAGTCACCAGATGCAACACTAGCATCACGTTCTAAATGCTCTACTGGAGAGAGAAAATTGAGTGAGAAGAAGAAGAGTAAGAAAAGGAAGAAAATCATTGATCTGAGTGAGCCTATGAAAATACCACCAGGAGATCCCAACAAAATGAAGCCTAAGGAATTGGCTCTCTATGCCAAGTTAGTTAGAAGAAAAGCTTAACAGGAAAATCTATTGCAGAAGAAGAAAAAGGTAGATATTTTAGAAGATGTCAAAGAATTTTTCCATGAGATTATTCCTAAAGTTACCATTGATGAGTCTGAGCCACTACTTGACCAAGTTGGAAATCTAGTCCAAAAAATCAAGGACCAAACAAGAAAATGAAAGAATACATGTTGAAGATTCACAAGATATCAATGGAGAAGAAATTGATTGACGACCTACTACAAAATATTTCTATAGATAAGGGAACTCTTTCTGAGTTATGTTCCAAAGTTGAAGAACAATTGCAGTCCATCATTTCATTATTGTAGAACATCTCTATTATTTCTAACTATACCAAGGAATTAAGAAGAAGGAGGCAGATACTGAGAAAGAGCCGACTAAGCATCTTGCAAAGCTAACTACCGAGCTTAGAGAATTCCAGACATATTACTCAAATATAGAGGAACTCATGGGAGTTCATCTCTCATTGAGATAGGAGGAAGACAAGCTGAGATTAGAGTTGCTTGAATTGCAAGCACTAGTTATTCCCCATATATAATTAATGCGGATACATCTAAATAAAGGAAAAGAACTAGGAAGTTTTCCAGAGGTTAGCACCTTGGATACTATAGTTGATCTATTGGCAGACATAAATGAACACATTGTGATATTACAGAATCTTTGAGACACTTGGGAGACTGTACTAGCCAGATTAGAGTAGAGGTATAAACACATTTTTCATACTTAAGTTTTACTATTGAGACTTTTTGAAAAAAGGGGGAAATATAGATAGACTTATGAAAATCACAAAAATAAAATAGAGTCAATTCAAAATAAAAAAAAAGTATACATGTGAAAATACAAAAAGAGGGGAAGAGTTGTACATATTTTTTATAGAGAGTAACATATGAGGGAGAGTTACTAAGTTTTGATGACTTTGAGGTTTTTGTCAAAATGCTCAACTAATGTCAAATGGGGAGATTTTTATCTCTATGGATATTTTTTTGTCATTAGTCAAGGTAAAGTCATATTACTTAGGAGATTCAATCAGTGAAAAGGACAAAAGTAAATATGACCAGTCGGTAATGTACACCAAGCAAGGCAGTGAAGTCAATAAAGCCCAAACACTACACCGAGAGCCTACACTTACCTAACACTAATCACATATGAAGTACACTGAGCTAACAGTTACCGAGTACTAAAAGAGCAAGTTAACCAAGAAAAGAGAAGTTATTCTACCGGGTTAATTGATTAAACATGATAAGGATGCATTTAATGAATTGATACAACATTAATTGTGATTATACAATGCATGCAAATCAATTTTTTACACAATCAATGATCGAGATAATTCAAAGAGAAGATCTAAGAAGAAGATTAAGTGGTTAATAAAATTTTGTTAATTCCAGGAAAAACACGAAGTACTGAGGTAAAAGTGACACAATCATTGAGCGATAAATCATATCTAACGGTTAAAAAAATTTATCAGCGACCTAATGCATATAAATATTATACTTAAATGATGATTGATAGAACAAAATGGATGACATAGGAGAAAGAGAGAGACAATGTGATAATACAAAGAAGACTGATATTGTTAAAGGAGTGTTATTGAAGAACAAAGATCATAGCTGGGTATATCTTAACTGATCTGATATTTCTAAAACATTTAATACATAATATCTCTAAGTCTAGAGACTATAAAATCCTCTAACTAGGTAGACCTAACAAGTCTTTGTATAATCTTAACCGGGTAACCTATCAAAATGGCTAAACTTTGTAAGCTCTAACTGAGCACCCTTTATAATGCAATTAGTGAAGGTTGTGGGTATCATTCCCACCACATTTTTTTCCTCTAACTAGGGATTTCTGCATAAACAAAATCATGGAATTATGAGTTCATTTAATTGAATGTTGTGATTTTATGTTTTATATTAGTTTCATTTCAAGTTATTAAATTTGGTAAACAGAAAGCAGAAGTATGTGGTTGTAGAAAGTTTCAATTAGAAAAAAAAATTTCGTACTAATTCTCCCCTCCCCTCTTAGTCCTAACTTTCTATAGTCATTCCAACACTTTGAACTAGGTGTGAACCGACCACTATCTGCAAAATATCATCCATATTAGGAAGGGTATAATTATCCTTTAGGGAATCCTAGTTTAAGTTCCTAAAGTCTACATAGATTCTTATCTCTCTAGTTTTTTTATGTACAAGACCTATATTAGCTACCCAAGTGGAATGATGGATATGATATATGATTCTTGTCTTGATCTTGTCAATCTCCCTAAATATTGCTTGAAATATTTTGGGATTATAATTACAATAATTCTTGTGTAAATGTGTTATATTAGGCTTTAGAGAAATATGATGTTTAAATATTCCACCCATTATATTATTTAGGTCCTCATAGCACCAAGAAAAAATGATCCTGATAGTTTACTAGGAGCTCTGCAAACTTGGCCTTTTCTTCCAGTGTGTAGTATTTACCAACACTGAACATCTCAAGATTTTGAGAATTACCTATGTTTATGCTTGTATACTCACTAGTGACATCACTTCTCTCTTCTCTCTTTTTCTTGATATAAGCATCATGTCTGCCAAACAATTTCTCTAGGGAAACCATGCTTTTTGGAATTTTATTACATTTGAGTTGTACGACCTGTTCTAAAAAATCTTTCTTACTATCTCGAAAAAATTAATTTTTGAAATAATTGTCACTACCTTCATAATACTACCCCATCAATCCTTAGTATTTTCCAAGAAGGCCCTAACCTGATTATCACTGTCAGAAAATGCAATGACTGAACATTGTTAGGAACATTGGGCTTGTGAACCAACTCGATCCTAAATTGATCATCTTTGAATTCAAGATGAGCTGACAAAAATCAAGTAGATACTGCCAATGAGTCTACCCTAGTATTTTTTTTCCCTCGGCAACACTTCAATAGAGAAAGCCTCCAAATTCTCAATCTAATCCCATACCCTATTTCAATATTGTTTCAATCTTTTTCTTAACAAAAAACTTGATCCTCTCACATGTCTTACTATCAATTCTACATCTCCTTTTTCTAGTAGCAGCTTCACTCCTCTCTCCTTTGTTGTAGAAATCCCCAACATAAACACGTTGTACTCTGTAGTAATGTCAGTGTTTTTAAACTCCAATTTATAAGATAAAGGAGTGGTTACTCCTGTTAGGGTTTTTTCTTGCAGGGCCTCTAAAGATGCTTGAATACTTAAATAACTCTATGACTCCCAATGATTTTGATACTCTGACTCAAGCAAGAAAAAACACTAATTGATGAGGTATTTTGATAACACTAGGGATACCTATTATCACCTCCTTCTTTTTGAGATCCACTGACTCAGGCAGGTATTACCTATAACTGATTACTGACTTGACAGTATCTTTAGAGTGGATTTTGCTTATGTGCTGAATGCTCTATTTTTATATGGACATGTATATAACAATGCAGATAACTATGACTATTCTGATAAAAAGCTTGACAATCCAAATTAATATCTTAATGATAGCAGACAACAACATAATAGGGAATTTCATCTTTCTTTCCTTTTGCAATTCTTGTGAATCTAGGAGGAATAACCTATTTGATTTACTCTTTAAGAAATCAACAAACTTCAACTATAACCACTATGAGTATAATTTATTTTACACAAATATTCTGAAAGTAATTGGTTTGAATAGTTTTAAATATTTGCATGATGATAGATTACCAAACAAGTTCCTAGACCAATGCCTATCCTTGGGCTTGTAGAATTAATAAATGAAGATCCACAAAAATATAAAAAAAGAATACTGTAAGATGCCTTACAACCTACATGCAACTCAGATAAAATGCCTTACAAAATATCCTGTCACCACTACAATATTGTATCAATTCCTTAAATATTGTTATGCTCCCTGAAACTACTCACAAAACTTAGTTCTTTCCTTGAAAGAAACTTGCAAGCAATTAGATAGCTACCTTGTAACCAATATGCTTAAAAATGCCTCACAGATTTAAACATACAAGAGCATACACAAAAAATAAAGAGACAACAATATGATACAGTAAAGTTGCACTGTATTTTAATCATATGTTTTTGCTTCAATACATTAAAGGCTCAAAAATCTCAAAGACATAGACTAAAATTTAAAAAGTCTGGTTCTCAATATATTTCATCTCTCTTTACTATTAAAATTTTAATCTAATCTATTTATAGGTCCTCAACCATCTTGGAATCCTTAACATTAGGATGCAACAAGCTTCAGTTGGTTTAAGGAACCTAACCCTAAAAGTACAGAAAAGACAAAGTAAGAGAATGTAGAAGCGGCAGAGAGACAAAAATAGGGGATGAGATATGATCTTTGTCTTCATCTGGAATCTGGTGCCTTTGTCTGAAAATGTTCAGGATAGCATCTGATATTCATATTGAGACCAAGTGATTGCCATTTCAGGCTAACATACACTTGTCTTTTATAATAACTATCCTCCCTATGCTCAATGGTCAGGCGCCAAGTGTTTCTCTTTATTCTTCATCCAGAGCCTCCTCTTCTACTACCATAGGCTTCTTTTTATTTGGCTTGGTCATCAAGTCCAATGCTGTTACTTCATCCCCTATTGGCCATTTAAAAATTTGTGTGCTTTGTAGTTGTACCTTCTGTCTTTCCCATCTGACATCGGTGATGTTTTTAACATCCACTAAAAACTTGTTTATGTCAGTTTCTGCCTTAAAGGCCTCATCCAAAATCTTATTGAAACCATCCAAATCTAAATCAGATCCTAAAATAAATGCATCATTTCCTAGCATTCTCCTATCAAATTCACTCCTCCAAGCCTCCAAGGCCTTAACTTGATCATCCTCCCCTTTCAAAAGAGGAACAAACCTATTAAATCCTAGTGAAAACAGGCTCATCTTAGCTTCTATCTGCTTTAGCTTACCCTTAAAGAAAGATAAGGCTATATTAACCTTTTTAATCTTATCCTCTACCTCTATCACAATCTCCGGTAAATCTGATCTAAGTGGCTACAAAGAGGCAAGTTTTTCAAATAACTGTACCCTAGGAGACCAAGTAACAAAATAAGGGTTCAAAATGGTAATATACCCTATCACTTCTGTATGCAATGTGCACAATTTATTGTAGGTATTTAGGATGATATCTATTTTGTCTTTAAGTATATCTATCCTATGCTGAAGAATCCATCTTAATGCATTTAGGGCTACCTCATTATTCTTTTTGCCAATATCCTCTATCTCAACCACTTCCTTTGATTCTGCTTTCTCCTCTATCTGTAAAGGTTGTACTGAAGGCACATAAACTACCTCAGGTTTCTCTTGTAGCTGCTTTGTCATCTCAGCAATAACTAGGTTCTATTGATGTATCTTTATGTGGCATAATTCCCTATCCTTTGCTAGGGAACTAGCTTCCTCAACCAATATTCCACACTGCTCAGACAATTGTTTTGTCTTATCTTCATTTAAGTGTGCCGAATGGGTCATGATCTGAGAAATCTCAAGATCTCCAGTGTTTTGTACAATCTAGACCATTTGATTCCCCACCATGCTCTCTTGAATATTTACTAGTTGAGGCTTTTGGTCCCTTGGACATAGGTTCCACATGGGAAAGGCTTGTGATTTTGGACTATATCCAAATCCTTTAATCAAGTCGCCCATCTGAATCTCACTAACCAAATTGAGGTCTGGTTGCTTTCTAATCTGATCAATAATGAATGCTGAGGCTAAATCCAAGCCCTCAACAAGCAAAATGCCACTGTTCAAAACCATTTTTCTTGCCTCATCTGCAGAGACATCCTCACTATTAGGTTCATAGGCTTGTAGAGCTAGCAAAGCCACATTTGTGATTGTCTCTTCACCATCTGTCTTAAGTTGTTCTCTAATTTTCTCTTTCTTGTGCCACCTCAAGAAGTCTTTAAACTCATCAGTTTTGACAAAATTGTCATCACTTAGAAACTATTGCTGATGCAGTAACCTTTCATCAATGCATGCCTTAAGAGGCAATTCTATGTTTTCTTCTTCATCATGCTATTGCCTCTTTCCTTGTCTGATGAATTTCCTCAAATTATGGTCATACAATCTATTTCCAGGAATGAGAGCACCTGTTCTATCTCCTTTCTTCTCTCTTCTAACAGAGGAGGTCAAACCAGGGTCAACCTTTTGCCTTTTTGTAGCAGGCTCCTCTACATCATCTGGCTGGGAAACCTCAGTCAGGTCAATGATATGCCCTTATTCTTCCTGTACCTGTGCTCCTTTCGCAACATTATGTTGAGGTTGGTCAAATTGAGGTGGATGGGCATATTCTCCATCACTGTCACTTTGATAATCAAAATTTGAATACTCAGGCTCTTTTCCTCCTTTCTTTGTATCTAAAACATTGTCCAACTACTCATAATGTATATTAAAATTATTAATCATAGCTTTAATCTTATCAAAATAAGGTAGGTCAGGGTAAAAACCTTCAAATGATAATCCATTTCTTCTTATTTTCTTTTCCAAATTCAGTAACTCCGGAATTCTCTCCCTTCTTATCCTTATCACATCCTCATCAAGGATATTCCTTATGGCATCCTCCTCCACACAAAAACCATGAACATTTGTATTTGGTATTGTAGGAGTCAGGAGCTTCCTAGCTCCTGCAATGAATCCTTTCGGGTCAATGTATCTGTGTAATGCTGCTCCCATCTTGCATTCTTTCTAACCAAGTGCTCATTAGATCAATAAGACCTTTACCAATAGTAAACTGAAAGATTTTAAATTTCCTAGGGGTTAATGTCCCCTTCCTATGTGGTGCAAAATGTTCATTGTCTGTTAACAACAGCTGCCAGATAAACTCCATAGCTGTAACTCTGGATGGCACATGATAGGGTAGGACATGAGGTGGATGTGTGCATCCATATACCCTAATCATGGTGAAATTGTCTTCTAAAAGGAAGTCTCCCCAGTTGTGATCACCCTCCCATTTGCCCACATACTCACAAGGTCTCAACAATTGCATCACCTTTACTGGGAGTTTGGTTTTGCTAATACCCATGCTCCGCATTAATGGATATAAAATCCAATTCTTGAATCCACAAAAATCACAGTCCTTGGATGTATAATTCCATATCCTAATCGAAAATTGAATAGGATTAGGCCAGTCCTCGAAAATCCTCTGAGGATTCAAGTTATTCACATTCATGATTCCATAGTTGAAATGCAATAACAAATGCATCAGGATAGAATAATGAAAAAACCTAGGTTCCTTTTCCTTTGGATCTTTCATATTCTTATGCACATCTACAAATCCCTCATGCACTTTATCAATAATGTACTGTATATAATCATAACTGGTGCTAGAATGCACATCTTGTAAATCTAGTACCATCATTAAAATTTTCTTTTCTCCTCCATCTATACCCGACACTCTACATAAAGTATAAGCAATGTAGTTAATATAGAAATGTAAATCTTTAAAATAGTAGGGTGCAGTTCCAGGTATTGGGGTAATATGATTCCTAACCTCCTTAAGAATATGCTTTTGCAATTGGTTCCTAGCAGCACCAGGTTGTAACCTATACCTCTCCTCTTGCTTAGTAATATTTATCTTGGTGGACATGGTACTATATAAGCCAAAGGCTTGCATGAATGAATTCCTATTCAAAATCAATAGGGCAGTACCATCATTTTTCTTAATTGTCCTAGACAGAGCATCATAATGGATGGCAAGACCTAGAAACAAGTCTACATCTACATAATCATTAGGGAAAATTAACCTAGCCAGACCACTAGTCCAAGGGTTTGATATGGGAATGGCTTTATCAGAATTATTATAAAAATAATTGTACAGAGAAAAACCTGTGGAACCCGGAGTGTAGGCATCTCTGATTTCACAGTAGTCATCTGCCAGTAAGTTTGCATTTTCCCTCTTGTTCTGTGCAGACCTTGGCAACAGCTTCAAGAATTCATCAGAGAAATTCCTCTTTCCCTTAGCATCATCATTGACTTCATCACTTTTTCCATTGGTAGAAGCCACACTGATTGCTTTACCCATCTTTCTCTATTTTCTCTTTCTCTTTTACCGATATTTTGACAAATCTCCACTTAGGACTCACTACTCTTCTCTGTGCACTGCTAGCAATTCAAGGACCTTGACAATCAGAGAATTACCCTGAAATTGAGAAATTTCTTCTTTTTGAACATAGAAGACCTAGAAATTCTTTGCTCTGCAATCCTAGATGTATGATAAATGAAAATGAACCTACGATCATCTCTTTATGGTAACTTTTCCAAGTACATAGCTCATCATTGAAGAGACAATCAATTTTTCTTTCAAGTTAACCTGCTGTGGAATTAATTGAAATCCTAGCCGTAGTTCATGAATGTGACAGGAAATCAAATTCATATGAGTGCATTTTCAGAAAAACCCTTATAAAATTTGAATAGAATGACATGTCTTCATATGATTGGTTCTTTGTCAGACATCTCAGATACCTTTTACATACAATAATTAATCTTCTGGATTCTCATTGGATGCTAAATATCTATGTTGTCATGTCAGCAACTGTCACCGTTTATCATTTTTCATATTTAGCGACTACGCAACTATGCAGTATCTCTTTGTCGTTGATCAAATTTCTTAACCCTCAATTCCTCTGGAGATCTAATGAATGTATGATTCATTTTACTTGGGTTAACCATGGTTAACTTCTGGTGATCACGTGACTGAATGAATCCAAGTCGCCAGATCAAATGCTTAACCCAAATTTTATTCAGAGACCCCGCGACTGAAGGTTACCTTTTATCCTTTAACTGTTACCGCTAAGTCTCTGAATGTTTCTTTCTCTTTACGAGACCCCGTGACAAAACTTAGTCACCCAATCGCTGATTAAACTGCTGCTTGATATTTCTTTCAGAGACTAAACAACATAGCTTTATCCTTTGATTTTAATTCAGAGACTATGTGACTAAAGCTAATCTCATTGTCGCGAGCACTTTTTACTTTTATGCAAATTTGATAGAGATTTAGCGACTACCGTTGATCTTATTACACTTAGCATCTGACGGCTCCGCTAAGTCACTGAGTATATTTTAAAAACCTTAAATCATTTGGAGACTACGCAACAACCTTAAAATACATAACCTTAAATCCTTCCGTCTCTTAATCGCCAAATTATATTTTCCTTTTGGGAGACCATGCAACTAACCTTTGTTCTACTTATTATGGACATGTGTCTCATCTTAACTGTTTATCTCCAAATTGCTGAAGAAACACTGATTTAGCATTTTTAATCAGTGACTACCCGACCATCATATAATTTAATCACCTTGCGATTTGTCGCGAAGTCTTGGTATCTTTTACTTAACTGACTTTTTACTTGGAGACTATGCGACATAAGCATTTAACATGTCACTTAACTGTGTTCTAATTCGGAGACCCCGCGACTGAAGTAATTGCTAAGTCTCATGAAAATTCACTAACTACATGATACTTTGCGTGACACCGTGACTTAACTGCTTGTTTCCATGTTGCATGATGACGTGTTTCTACATTGGGAGACTTCACGACTGAAGGGTTTCGCTAAGTCTCGTAACTTATAAGGAATATTATGTTTCTTTCTAAGACATCCCGACAATAGTTAATCACCAAGTCTCATGACAAATTGGAATATGCTTTTAGGATTAAGAGACTAGGTGACCATTGAAAAAGGCACATGACTTAAGTTTCTCAAAAAGGTAATGCAAAATTAGAAACTCGATTGGCATTTTAGGGTTTTTTTGAATTTTTACTTAGAAGATAGATTAGGGTTTTGGGTTTTTGCACTATTCATGTGGATTTTAACCTAACAACACAGAATTTTCATAGGGATACTTCAAAAATGAGACAGACCTTCTGGCTTTGGTTAGAAATTTGCATGAAGGAAACAAAACTTTAGGGAAAACCAACAAAAATAGGAATACGACCAACAGTGGCTTTACCAAAGGATTGAGTAAACACAATTTATGGCAAAGAACAACAGAATCTCTTGTTGCAGACCTTTCAAAAAATGAAGAGGATGATAACTAACCTAAAATAGAAGGGAAACTATTTACAACATTTACATAGACAAAAGGGAAGTATTCACAGTATGATACATACTTACTTGTGCATAAACTTTGATTCTCAGTTGAAAAAGGGCTTCAGTAATTGCCCATGCATGGGCAACTCAAAATCTTCTCCCTCCATGTTTTTCAATAAGGGTCTTTTTCAAAATTCTCTGAAACAATAAATGGCCCTAGTGACAAAGACTCAAACTTCTTGTGTTTTGCTTTATCTTCTGCTCTTGCATTCCACTGGAGAACTAGGTCACCAGACTGGAATTCTCTCTTAGTAGCCCTTTTATCAAAAAGGTATTTCATCTTCTGCTGCAATTTCATGTTTTCCTTTTGACTATTCCTTCTTATTTCATCCAATTCTATCAACTAAATTATTCTATTATGCATATTATCAGAAACATCTAAATGTTCTTCTTGTAAAAATTGATATATTGGGAATAAATTGTTGATGGGCAATATTTCCTGTAGACCATACACCAGCTCAAATGGAGACTTACCAGTTGCTTTTTTAACTGTCATTCTGTCAGCCCAAAGTGCTAGCTTCAACTTAGTATGTCATGCTCTTTTATTGTTTTCCAGAGTTCTTTTCAGTATTTTCAAAATACTCTTATTACTAGACTCAACTTGTCCATTGGCTTGTGGATGATATGGGGATGAATATGATATTATAATCCCATATTTTTCACAGAAATCTGTCATCTCTTCTAATCTAAAACTCGTGGCATTATCCATTACTAACTTAGTAGGTACACCAAATCTAGTTATAATATTATCCATGAGAAATTCATTAACTATCCTGCTTGTTGCTTTCTTTGTAGGGATGGCTTCAAACCACTTGGTAAAATAATCTGTGGTAACTAATATCCAAACGTGTCCTCCACTAGATTTTTCTTGAAATTCACCAATAAAATCAATTCCCCACATAGTAAAAGGAGCGTCAGTACTTACTAGGTTTAGCAACAGAGCACCTCAAAATTTCAGCTTATTGGAGAACCTTTGACAAGGTTCACATTTCCTGACATGTTCATAAGTATCCTTGAATAAAGTAGGCCAATAATACCCAGCCCTTAAAATCTTGTTGGCAGTAGTCTTGGCAGAAAAATGACCTCCACATTCTCCTTCATGCATTTCACATAAAACTCTCTCAGCTTGGTATTTATCAAGGCATAACAACAGTACACTATTTTTATCTTTCCAATACAAGTCA
>MU223052.1:2707906-2728179 GCA_018584345.1 Thuja plicata | reverse complement strand
GCATTTTTGAGAAAGAATACAATATCAGTATAGAATGGTTGCCTTTCTATGCTTGTAGTAGTTTGATCATGTATTTCTGTCTGATTTATCTGTACTAGATCCAAGTTTTCTTCTGTCATGAGCTTTGTCAAACCTTGTCTTCTGATCAATTTTGTAATATGGATCTCAAGGTTAAATTCTTGAATTCTGGTGATCCATTTACATCTCTTACCAGTTACCTCTAACTGTGTAAGGATATCTTTTACTGCTGAATGAGGAACATAAGCCTGTACCTTAGCACAAACCAAGTATGGCCTGAAATATTTCACAGCTTTTACCAAAGCATAAGCATGCTTTTCCATTATTTCATAATTAAGCTCTGTAGCTTGCAAGGATTTACTATAAAAATCTATTGGATGTTCAAATCCTTGTTCACCTTTTTGTAGCAAAATAGCAGCAATTGTGTGAAAAGATGCAAATGAAAACAAAAAAAAAGGCTTAGTATAATCTGGAGATTTAAAAAATGGAGCTTCTTGTACTTCTTTTTTTATTTTCTCAAATGCCTATTGGGCTTCTTCATTCCAAACAAATTTAGCATCCTTCTTTAACAATTTTACAATGGGTTTAACAATCTCTGAAAAATTTGCTATGAATCTTCTGACAAAGTTGATCTTTCCTAAGAAAGATTGTACCCCTTTTAAGTTCTTTGGAGCAATCACCCTTTGAATTGCTTCCACTCTCTCAGGGTCTATTCTTACCCCTTCCCTCGACACTATATGTCCAAGCAACTTTCCCTCTTTTACTGCAAAATGACATTTCTTGGGATTCAGTGAGACACCATATTCCAATGCCTTATTGAAAATCTTACCCAAGTGATCACAATGATCCACGGCTTTCTTAGAATATGCAGTCAAATCATCCTGATAAATGACCATGAATAAATCAATGAATTCTTTGAAAGAAACATCCATAACCCTTTGAAAAGTTTCCCCTACATTTATTAGTCCAAATGGCATTCTAATATAAACATAGGTTCCCTATGGAGTGGTAAATGCAGTTTTGTATTGCTCTGAATCTTTAACTAAGACCTGGTTGTAACCTGAGAAACCATCCATCATAGACATCAATTCACAACCAGTCACCTTATGCAACATTGCTTCCATATTAGGCATGGAATAGTTTTCTTTTAATGAAGCAATATATAGATTTATGAAATCCACACACAGTCTAATATCACCATTTTTCTTTCTGACTGGTGCTAAATTTGATACCCAAGTTGAATGTCTGATTGGCTGGATTATCCCATCATCCTTTAGTTTCATCAATTCTTGTTGCATTATAGGAGCCAACAAGGGTTTAATAGGCCTCTTTTTTTGCCTAAATTGTTTCACATTTGATTTCAATGGGATTTCATGTTGAAAAAGGTCCTCTGTATATGCTTTCAAGTCCTCATATGACCAAGAAAAGACATGTTTATATTTTCTCAATAATTTGATCAAATTTATTCTTATATGAGAGTCTAAACCCTTTCCAATATAAACTATTTGAGGACTATTTTCAGATCCTAAATTTATTTCTTCTAAATCCTCAACCTTGGCATTGCTTAACTTTGATGAATCATTTTGTTGACTACTAAACAATGCTTCAAGCTCAACCAAACACCTAGGAATTTGATTAGAACTTAACTTGACAACCTCATTTCCTAAAATGTAGTCTTTTCCATCATCATTTTCTAGTAAAGTACTACAATCTATGCTCTGGTTCTCATAATGGTCTAGACATTGCATGAACCTCAGAATATCTTGATCATCTTGGAAAACATGCTAGTTGTATATGTTGTTCGAAACAACTGGTCTTGTTTTGACTTCTAGTATTGACACCCCATGCAAGGTCAAATCATCATTTTTCAAAGAAACATTTGCTAAAAAATCAGCCATTATATTCTTTGAGCTTTCTAACCAACTTATATCAAAGGCATCAAGCATTTCAATTTGATCCCAAATAGCATACTTGTACATTTTCAACCTATCATTGTTTACTGCATATTTGGATCTAACTTGAGCTACTACCAACTCAAAATTTCCATAAACCTTTAAACACTTTATACCATGTTTGATAGCAATTTCAAGTCCTAAAAACAAAGCCTCATATTCTACAGTATTGTTTGTACATTGGAAGGCTAATAGAAATGAATGCTTAAAAGTTGTACCTGATGGAGATATCAACAATACACCTGCCCCTGATCCTTCTTTTGAGAAAGCCCCATCAAAGTACATTTTCCACAATCCATCTCCTTGCATAATTAACTCTCTGTTCATAGGGTCAATCTCTTCATGCTGATAATAAAGTTCATTTTTTTGCATCCTGGAATTCTCCATGTCCATGTCGAAGCAACAATTAATGTTAGTATCTTCAAATCTTTCTATCATGTTAGGAGTTCTACTCTCCCTTAAGACCTTAACATTTTCTCCAGCAATGTTAAAATTAGCATATGATAAATTACTTTGTATACTACCTCCCATTGAAGCACTCCACTTTCTTGACAGCAACATGCCATAATGTGGTGGTGTATCTTCCACAAGAACATTCATAGTCATTACTACATCAGGGCAGACCGCTAATTTGTAAGGCATAGCCTCAATGGTACCAATCACAGGGACCTCTCTAGAGTCCATGGCTTGACATCTCCCATGAGGAGTATCAACCTGTAATCCCATTGACCTCATGATTTCCACTAGCATAACAGTATTAGATGCTCCTGAATCAATCATACAATTTTTTAGCATCTTTCCATTAATTATCAATGAGAGAAAAAATGGGTCAACAACCTTTGGGGAAGAAGTTGTATTCATGAAAATTTGAGGAATCTTAGATGTTAACACCTCAACTTCCTTCCCTTTGTTAATTGGTTTCTTGCCAACATTTTCTGGACTTTGGACCTTTATTATGGGCACATTGTTTAACAATGACATTACCTTTTCCTTGTGTTCTTTAATTCTCATCATCTCTAGAAATGGTACCTTAACTGTCATTTGGGACAAACATTGACCCATATCTACTGGAGTATATTTCACATCTAAAAATTTTGATTTATCAATAGTGATATCACTTTCCTCAGCATGTTCATTCAGAGCTGGTTCTTTTAATTTTTTATTCTCTATCTTTTGAAATAGAGTACTTGTTTCTTGCCTTTCCAATTCTCCTTCTTGTACAACATTTGGTTCAAGGGATTTTGTAATGATTTTGACCTTATGTTTATTTATATTTTCACCAGGTCCTTCCTTTTTTTGCACATACTTAGTGTCTATCTTATTTTCTTTTATAAAGACAGTAGATGGTTGACTGCCAGTACCACCCACTACTCTGTTTCTTAGATGGTAGTTGTTTCTAGCCTTGTTCACTAAATCTGCAGTAATCCTAGCTTTCTCTTCATCTGAAGCTTTTCTAATAAGTGGAACATCTTGATTGTCTTGAGCATAACATCTTATATGATCATCAGTTCCCTCAGTTTCACTATCAGACAAGATCTATTGATGATGATTTTCTACCCTTCTTTGTGAACTACAGGAATCATGATTTTCATTTTCACTGTCTGAATCTATATCATGGAATGAATAAGTATTTGTTATACTATGATCACACTATTCACCCTCATCATTTCCTTGTTCTTCACTTACTCTCAAATCTAAGGAAACAATACAAAAATCAGGGTTATGAGGGGCTTCACAAGCCTCACACCAAGGATCATCATTGCAGAAATGGACATAATTTTTATGTAGAGGATTTGGAGTTCTGTTGTCTATCTTTTCTTTTCTAGGTAGAATAACAGGCTTCCCATCCTTGAACTGAGTTCCATAAGGATGGTTTTTCATTCTAATTTTAGGATTGTATGTAGTATTATAAGAAGGCCTATTGTTTTGAGGAGCCCTATATTCCTTATACTCTGGTTCTTTTAAATTGCTCCTACTAAACCTTGAGTCATCCCTCCTGTCCAACTTACCAGATACTCCTC
This sequence comes from Thuja plicata, assembly GCA_018584345.1. Classification (NCBI taxonomy): domain Eukaryota; kingdom Viridiplantae; phylum Streptophyta; class Pinopsida; order Cupressales; family Cupressaceae; genus Thuja; species Thuja plicata. The sequence goes on along the minus strand of MU223052.1, from coordinate 2,724,188 downwards.
TGTTCATTTCAATATTCACAGCTATCTTATAAGCATCACTAAGAGTTCTAGTATTTTTATCTCTAAGAGCATATCCCATCTTAGAATCAAAGGCATTCAAATAAGTTGCTAGACATACCTCTTCATCCAGCCTTATCTTCTGAAATAGCTTGTGCATAGCTATTTGAAACCTTGTATTAAACTCTGTGACCTCTTCATTGTAATTCTTTTTGATATTGTTGAACTCATTCAACAAAAAGCCTTTATTTGTTTTATCTCCATACTAATCCTTAAATAATTCAATCAACTCATTCATAGAAACAACAGATTCATTAGAAAGGCTCCTAAACCATTCTCTTTCATCTTTCACTAAAGACTGAACAAATAATTTCATTAACACATCCTCATGAGTGATATTTAAATCATCAACAAAATCAATGAACTTTCTTAAATGTGTTTCACAAGAAATAACATGTTGTTACCTGCAAACTTTGGGAGCTTTTCTCCTATATCACCCACATCTTTAGGGAAAGCATTAGGATATCTAGGGATACCAACAAAGTTAAATTGTTTATACCTTTATGTATGTAATGGTTTCCTTTGAAAACTATCATTCTCCTTGAAAGTAGTGGCTTTTGCTTTAAAATTAGTAATATTCTCTGGCCCCGCATGAGAATACTTTGAAGACAGCAAAAAAATTATTTCCTTCTTCATTTAACTATTACAGCTTCCATTTGTGCCTTTTCTAACATTTTTTCCATGGTTTCATTTTCAATTCTCAATTTCTCCAAGTCAATATCTAACTTGGACATCTACTCTATTAAAGGCTTCTGAAACTTAGGTTCTTGATTTCTGTATTCACTCATCTTTTGCTTACCTTTATCCTTTTGTGAACTAGAAGCCTTATGAGTGAGTGGTATTTCTTGGTCCTTTTGAGACCTCTCTATATCTTTCATATTTTGATGTCTTGAAGATCTTCTTTTGCTCTTACCTATAACTGATTACTGACTTAAAAAAATCTTTAGAGTGGAATTTACTTATGCGTTGAATGCTCTATTTTAATATGGACATGTATATAACAATGCAGATAACTATGACTATTCTGAGAAAAAGCTTGACAATCCAAATTAATATCTTAATGACAGTAGACAGCAGCATAATAGGGAATTTCATCTTTCTTTCCTTTTGCAATTCTTGTGAATCTAGGAGGAATAACCTATTTGATTTACTCTTTAAGAAATCAACAAACTTCAACTGTAACCACTATGAGTACAATTGATTTTACACAAATATTCTGAAAGTAATTGGTTTGAATAGTTTTAAACATTTGGATCATGATAGATTACCAAACAAGTTCCTAGACCAGTGCCTATCCTTGGGCTTGTAGAATTAATAAATGAAGATCCACAGAAATATAAAAACAGAATACTGTAAGATGCCTTACAACCTACATGCAACTCAGATGAAATGTCTTGCAAACTATTGTGTCACCCCTACAATATTGTATCAAATCCTTAAATATTGTTATGCTCCCTGAAACTACTCACAAAACTTAGTTCTTTCCTTGAAAGAAACTTGCAAGCAATTCGATAGCTACCTTGTAACCAATATGCTTAAAAATGCCTCACAGATTTAAACATAAAAGAGAATACACAAAAAATAAAGAGAAAACAATAAGATAGTGTAAAGTTGCACTGTATTTTATTCATATGTTTCTAGTTCAATACATAAAAGGCTCAAAAAGCTCAAAGACACAGATTGAAATTTAAAAAGTCTGGTTCTCAATATATTTCATCTCTCTTTACTATTACAATTTTAATCTATTTATAGGTCCTCAACCATCTTGGAATCCTTAAAATTAGGATGCAACAAGCTTCAGATGGTTTAAGGAACCTAACCCTAAAAGTATAGAAAAGACAAAGAAAGAGAACATGTAGAAGTGGTGGAGAGACAAAAAAAGGGGATGAGATTTGATCTTCTTTGTCTTTATCTGGAATCTGGCGCCTTTGTCTGACAATGTTCAGGATAGCATCTGATATTCAAATTGAGACCAAGTGACTGCCATTTCAGGATAACATACACTTGTCTTTTATAATAACTATCCTCCCTGTGCTCAATGGTCAGGCACCAAGTGTTTCTCTTTATTCTTCGTCCAGGACCTCCTCTTCTACTACCACAGGCTTCTTTTTCTTTGGCTTGGTCATCAAGTCCCATGATGTTACTTCATCCTCTACTGGCCATTTAAAACTTTGTGTGCTCTATAGTTGTACCTTCTATCTTTCCCATCTGACATCGGTGATGTTTTTAACATCCACTAAAAACTTTTTTATGTCAATTTCTTCCTTAAAGGCCTCATCCAAAATCTTACTGAAACCATCTAAATCTAAATCAGATCGTGAAATAAATGCCTCATTGCCAGGCATTCTCCTATCAAATTCACTCCTCCAAGCCTCCAAGGCCTTAACTTTATCATCCTCTCCTTTCAAAGGGGGAACAAACCTATTAAATTCTGGTGAAAACAGGCTCATCTTAGCCTCTATCTACTTTAGCTTACCCTTAAAGAAAGATAAGGCTATATTAACCTTTTAATCTCATCCTCTACCTCTGTCACAATCTTAGGTAAATCTGATCTAAGTGGCTACAAAGAGGCAATTTTTTCAAATAACTGTACCCTAGGAGACCAAGTAACAAAATAAGTGTTCAAAATGGTAATATACCCTGTCACTTATGTATGCAATGTGGGTAATTTATTGTAGGTATTTAGGATGATATCTCTGTTGTCTTTAAGTATATCTATCCTATGCTGAAGAATGCATCTTAATGCATTTAGGGCTACCTCATTATTCTTTTTTCCCATATCCTCTATCTCAACCACTTCCTCTAAATATGCTTTCTCCTCTATCTGTAAAGGTTGTACTGAAGGCACATAAACTACCTCAGGTTTCTCTTGTAGTTGCTTTGTCATCTCAGTAATAACCAGGTTCTATTGATGTATCTTTATGTCGCAAAATTCCCTATCCTTTGCTAGGGCACTGGCTTCCTCAACCAAAATTCCACACTTCTCTGACAATTGTTTTGTCTTATCTTCGTTTAAGTGTGCCCAATGGGTCATGATCTGAGAAATCTTACGATCTCCAGTGTTTTGTACAGTCCAGACCATTTGATTCCCCACCATGCTCTCTGGAATATTTACTAGTTGAGGCTTTTGGTCCCTTGGACATAGGTTCCACATGGCAAAGGCTTGTGAATTTGAACTATATCCAAATCCTTTAACCATGTCACCCATCTGAATCTCACTGGCCAATTTGGGGTCTGGCTGCTTTCTAATCTGATCAATAATAAATGCTGAGGCTAAATCCTAGCCCTCAGCAAGAAAAATGCCACTGTTCAAAACCATTTTTCTTGCCTCATCTCGAGAGACATCCTCACTATTAGGGTCATAGGCTTGCAGAGCTAGCAAAGCCTCATTTGTGATTGTCTCTTCACCATCTGTCTTCAATTGTTCTCTGATTTTCTCTTTCTTCTGCCACCTCAAGAAGTCTTTAAACTCATCAGTTTTGACAAAATTGTCATCACTTAGAAACTACTACTGATGCAGTAACCTTTCATCAATGCATGCCTTAAGAGGCAATTCTATGTTTTCTTCTTCATCATGTTTTTGCCTCTTTCCATGTCTGATGACTTTCCTCAAATTATGGTCATACAATCTATTTCCAGGAATAAGAGCACTTGTTCTATCTCCTTTCTTCTCTCTTCTAACAGAGGAGGTCTGACCAGGGTCAACCTTTTGCCTTTTTGTAGCAGGCTCCTCTACATCATCTGGCTGGGAAACCTCAGTCAGGTCAATGATATGCCCTTGTTCTTCCTGTACCTATGCTGCCTCCTCAACATTCTATTGAGGTTGGTCAAATTGAGGTGGATGGGCATATTCTCCATCACTATCACTTTCATATTTAGACTCTGAATACTCAGGCTCTTTTCCTCCTTTCTTTGTATCTAAAACATTGTCCAACTCCTCATAAAGTATATAAAATATATCAATCATAGCTTTAATCTTATTAAAATAAGGTAGGTCAGGGTAAAAACCTCCAAATGATAGTCCATTTCTTCTTATTTTCTTTTCCAAATTTAGTAACTTCTGAATTCCCCCCCTTCTTGTCCTTATCACATCCTCATCAAGGATATTCCTTGTGGCATTCTCCTCCACACAAAAACCATGAACATTTGTATTTGGTATGGTAGGAGTCAGGAGCTTCCTAGCTCCTGCAATGTATCTATATGATGTTTCTCCCATCTTGCAACTTTCTAGCCAAGTTCTCACCAAATAAATAGCACCCTTACCAATAGTAAACTGAAAGATTTTAAATTTCCTAGGGGTTAATGTCCCCTTATTATGTGGTGCAAAATGTTCATTGTCTGTTAACAACAGCTGCTAGATAAACTCCAAAGATGCAACTCTGGATGGCAAATGATATGGTAGGACATGAGGTGGATGTGTGCATCCATTTACCCTAATCATGGTAAAATTTTCTTCTAAAAAGAAGTCTCCTCAGTTGTGATCACCCTCCCATTTGTCCACATACTCACAAGGTCTTAACATGGGAGTCTGGTTTTGTAAATACCCATGCTCTGCATTAATTTATATAAAATCCAATTCTCGAATACACAAAAATAACAATCCTCGGATGTATAAATTCCATATCCTAATCCAAAACTGAATAGGATTAGGCCGGTCCTGGAAAATCGTCCGAGGATTCAAGTTATTCACATTCATGATTCCATAGTTGAAATGCAATAACAAATGCATCAGGATAGAATAATGAAAAAACCTAGGTTCCTTTTCCTTGGGATCCTTCATCTTCTTCTACGCAGATACAAATATCTCATGCACTTTATCAATAATGTACTATATATAATCATAATTGGTGCTAGAATGCACATCTTGTAAATCTAGTACCATCATTAAAATTTCAGAGTTTATTTTCTCTGCTCCTCCATCTATACCCAACACTCTACACAAAGCATAAGCAATGTAGTTAATATAGAAATGTAAATCTTTAAAACAGTAGGGTGCAGTTCCAGGTATTGGGGTAATATGATTCCTAACCTCCTTAAGAATATGCTTCTGCAATTGGTTCCTAGCAGCACCAGGTTGTAACCTATACCTCTCCTCTTGCTTAGTAATATTTATCTTGGTGGACATGGTACCGTATAAGCCAAAGTCTTGCATGAATGAATTCCTATTCAAAATCAATAGGGTAGTACCATCATTTTTCTTAATTGTCCTCGACAGAGCATCATAATGGCTGGCAAGACCTAGAAACAAGTCTACATCTACATAAACATCAGGGACAATTAACCTAGCTAGACCACTAGTCCAAGGGTTTGATATGGGAATGGCTTTATCAGAATTATTATAAAAATAATTGTACAGAGAAAAACCTGTGGAACCCGGAGTGCGGGCATCTATGATTTCATAGTAGTCATCTGCTAGTAAGTTTGCATTTTCCCTCTTGTTCTGTGTAGACCCTGGCAACAGCTTCAAGAATTCATCAGAGAAATTCCTCTTTCCCTAAGCATCATCATCGACTTCATCACTTTTTCCACTGGTAGAAGCCACACTGACTGCTTTACTCATCTTGTTCTATTTTCTCTTTCTCTTTTACCGATATTGAGATAAATCTCCTCTCAGGACTCACTACTCTTCTCTGTGCACTGCTAGCAATTCAAGGACCTTGACAAACGAAGAATTGCCCTAGAATTGAACAATTTCTGCCTTTTGAACATAGAAGACCTAGCAATTCTTTTCTCTACAATTCTGGATGTATGATAAATGAAAATGAACCTGCGATCATCTCTTTATGGTAACTTTTCCAAGTACATAGCTCATCATTGAAGAGACAATCAATTTTTCTTTCAAGTTAACCTGCTGTGGAATTAATTGAAATCCTAGCCGTAGCTCATGAATGTGACAGGAAATCAAATTCATATGACTGCATTTTAAGAAAAAACCCTTATTAAATGTGAACAGAATGACATGTCTTCATATGATTGGTTCTTCGTCAGACATCTCAGCTACCTTTTTCATATAGTAATTAATCTTTTGGATTCTCATTGGAAGCTGAATATCTATGTTGTCATGTCAGCAACTGCCACCTTTTATCATTTTTCATATTTAGCGACTACACGACTGTGCAATATCTCTTTGTCGCTGATCAAATTTCTTAACCCTCAATTCTTCTGGAGATCTAGTGACTGTATGATTCCTTTTACTTGGCTTAACCATGGTTAACTTCTGGAGATCACGGGACTGAATGAATCCAAGTCGCCAGATCAAATGCTTAACCCAAAGTTTATTCGGAGACCCCGCGACTGAAGGTTACCTTTTATCCTTTAACTGTTATCGCTAAGTCTCTGAATGTTTATTTCTCTTTATGAGACCCCGCGACAAACCTTAGTCGCCCAAATCGCTGATTAAAAATTCTACTTGATATTTCTTTTGAAGACTATGCGACATAGCTTTATCCTTTGATTTTAATTCAAAGACTATGCGACTAAAGCTAATCTCATTGTCGCGAGCACTTTTTACTAATATGAAAATTTGATAGAGACTTAGCGACTACCGTTGATCTTATTACACTTAGCATCTGACGGCTCCGCTAAGTCGCTAAGTATATTTTAAAAACCTTAAATCATTTGGAGACTACGCGACAATCTTTAAATACATAACCTTAAATCCTTGAGTTTCTTAGTCGCCAAATGATATTTTCCTTTTGGGAGACTACGCGACTAACCTTTGTACTACTTATTGTGGACACGTGTCTCATCTTAACTGTTTGTCTCCAAATCGCTGAAGAAACACTGATTTAGCATTTTTAATCAGCGACTAGCCGACCATCATATACTTTAATCACCTTGCGGTTTGTCGTGAAGTCTCGACATCTTTTACTTAACTGACATTTTACTTGGAGACTACGTGACATAAGCATTTAACATGTCACTTAACTGTGTTCTCATTCGGAGACCCCGCGATTGAAGTAATCGCTAAGTCTCATTAAAATTCACTAACTGCATGATACTTTGTGCGACACCGCGACTTAACTGCTTGTTTCCATGTTGCCTGATGATGTGTTTCTACATTGGGAGACTTCGCGACTGAAGGGTTTTGCTAAGTCTCATAACTTATAAGGAATATTTTGTTTCTTTCTGAGACATCTCGACAACAGTTAATCGCCAAGTCTCATGACAAATTGGAATATGCTTTTAGGATTAAGAGACTAGGCGACCATTGAAAAAGGCACATGACTTAAGTTTCTCAAAAAGGTAATGCAAAATTAGAAACTCAATTGACATTTTAGGGTTTTTTTTGTATTTTTACATAGAAGATAGCTTAGGGTTTTGGGTTTTTGCACTATTCATGTGGATTTTAACCTAACAACACAAAATTTTCACAGGGATACTTCAAAAATGAGACAGACCTTCTGACTTTGGATAGAAATTTGCATGAAGGCAACAAAACTTTAGGGCAAACCAATAAAAACATAAATACAACCAACAACTCCATCTAAGGAGATCAACACAACTCCTAACCTAGATCCAGAAGAATAGCAATTTCCATCAAACTCCAAGGTCCACAATTAAGATGACAATTATTATCTATCCTCTTCCTCAATTGGTTCATAGTTTGAGAACAACATGTAATTACCAAACTCCATCTCCTCATACAATATCTAAGCTTTGGGATCATCTAATTTTAGGACTATAAACTTTACCTTATCTTCTAGCTCGAAATTAACCTTCTTATTCCCTACTGGTATAAGAGAATGTGACCAGTCCATTCATATTTCTTCACCCAAATCGTTGCAGAAACTCCTACTCAACAACATTCCATAAATAGCTAGAATATAGGCTACTATAATGGTCAACCTCATTCTTTTAGCCAGATGGGAAGCTAATGCTTTCTAAGCATATTTTCTTTGGCCAACAAAGGGAACCTACTTGGAAACCATAAAATATCATCTACCAAAGGTTTTGGTTAAGGATAGACCAAGAGCCTTAGCTACTAATGGTAGCATGACATTTTCAGAGGTGCTTGAATATATTACGCAATTTCTCAACTTATGACCATTAATTTATACAGGGACACATAAAAAGGATCTGGATTTTCGTCAGACATAGTAGATATATGATTTATATTATCTGATATGGGGATCGACATTGAAGGTTCATCATTGGTGGACTGACTTTCATTAGCATTAACTTTGGCATAACTTGATTTACAGTACTCCACCAGGTGTTCCGACTCAATAGGATTCATCTTAAGATATTCTTAAAGAGAAATCTTAATTCTTGATGTATTTTAGAATTTTACAATGTCGAAAGTAGTATCAACTTTACCTGGCAGGGCTACCAGCTGAGGTTTTGATGATCTTTCAGTTTCCTTAGGTGGGAGATCATGTGAAGAGGCAGACTTTGGCCTATAAAGAACGGAGACGCCCTACTATTTTCCTTTCTAACTCTTGGTGAGTAGAACCAATGAAGAATCATCTAGAGTGGTAAAACAATTACTTGGACTCTTTCAGAATCAGATTCATATTCCAGGTAATGAATTACAAAGTTGCCAGTTTGTTTTTAAAAATTGACCCTTCTCTAAAAATATCTTCTTCAGTCTCATTAGAAGTGACCAGCTACATATATATTTTCATCTCGTGGAATATCCATCTATCATGATCTAGAGTCAGGTGACAACACACATATTTCCTTTCCTTGACGCAAGTGGTGGCTCAATAGCGAGCCTCTGTTGGGACGGGGAAGAAGTAATTGCATGCCATCTGGATTCCTTCTTGAAGTATCCTGGTATGGCTTCTAGAAGGAATAATTAGCCTTGGGAATTTTTCTCTTAGGCCTGTTTGGCGCCAGGCATTAACCTGGAATAAGCATTAGTTAATGCTGCAATAATTTAATTCTCTATTTGTGGGCATTTTATGAATTCTCGAATTAGAAAACTAATCCTCATTTTGGGGCCAATGCTTGCATTAGTTAATTCTAAAAAATAGCTGGAATTCATTTCTGATTCGAGAATAAGCTATTTATTGATTCAAATTTATTTTATTTTATTTTTTTAAATTTTAATCTTTTTTTTAGTGTGGTTATGTATATATATACACATGTGTGTATATATACACATGTATGTGTATATATGTATATATATATATATACATATATATATATATATATACATATATATATATATATATACATATATATATACATACATATATATATATATATATATACACACACACACGCACACATGTGTATATGCACACATGTATATGTGTCTATATGTGTATGTGTATGTGTATGTGTATGTGTGTATACAAGTTAAAAATGCATATTGTTCAAATTAATTAAAAAAATGAAAAATAATCCTTATTCCAATTCCACAATATGGGATCCAAATATAGAATAGCTTATTCCAGCTTTCATTTTCAGGATTAATTAATCCGAGAATAGGTCCTTATTCTAGAATAGGCCTATTCTGGATAAATTAATTCCATGCACCAAACGGGCCCTTAAGTATAATGATATCATTAGCTACTCTTTGGATCATGGCCTCTGAAGACATAGAGACATTCTAATTGCTTACTTGTAACTCCTTCATTTTCCTTTAGTAATGAAGTCCTCCTCTAATTCTAAAGCCGTTGTTTGAGTATTGGCTAGAGTAGCCACCCTGGTTTTTCTTAGATGGAAAATTACATTTGGTGGCATTTAATTTAGCAAGAAACATTTCTGAAATTATCTCTATTTGGGCATTTATTGGCGGGAATTTTATTCACAATTTTGTTGAATTTCTCCACAAATTCCCTCATAGGTACATTAATTTCTTTCTTAATTTGAGTTAACTGGGCCAATAAGGAATGTTCATCTTTTGCGCTCTTAAACCTTGTTTGAAACTATGTTCTCCTAGTGGCCCAAAATGCAATTGACCTAGGATCTAAGTGGTAAAAACATCCTGCAACTCCATCCACCAAGGTTTCCACAAACATCCTAACTACAACATCTTGGTGTTACATCCGTAAGACACCATAGGTAGCAAAAAAGGCTGCAACGTGTTCATCGATAGATACTTTTCCATCACTTGAGAACTAAGGTAGATTAGTTTGGGACCCTTTAGACGAATCATTAAGTATCCCCAAATTCATTGGGCCAATAGCTACTCCCAATGGCACTGGTAGAGCCATATTTGTCGGGAAATGATAAGGTACATGGGAAATATTAACCCCAAAAGGAAGAGTAACCCCATGAAGAGTTAAAGCTTGGAAAGTGAAAGATGAAGGGGTCTTATTCGTAGGTGGAGGTGGTAAGCTTTTTCTTCTCTGAGAAGGTACATTATCTTAAAAATTTGAATCTTGAAGGGTTTTGAAAACATTATCGATAACCTCTTTTTCTTTCTCACTCTGTGTATACCTTCTAAACTCTAACCTATTGTGTTTGGGGTATGCCGGTATCCACTAATTTCTAAATGGATCGTGATTCTATGGGACTTTAGGACCTTGGTTTGGTACTTAATTTTACACAACAATCAACGCTTATCTTCTCCTCTATCTTAATAAAGACACTCAAATTTTTTGCCAACTCTTCTCCTCCTTCCAGAACCTGACTGGCCCTCCTTTAGTCCTTTAGATTTCTACATGTTCTCTAGGAAAGGGTATTCAAATTCATGATTATGCCTTCTTGTTCATCCTGAAAAATGAGATGTGGTTGTAACATAGACATTATATTTTCATGAGAAAATATCATTATCTCTTATATCTAGGTGACTAGTCTTATAAACAACTTTTCAACTTCCCTAGTAGAGTCACAAAAAAAGTTGTTGGTTAATAGATTGGGCTTTGATAAGATCTGTGACTCTTTTCCCCTAAAGCCTATATATTAATCAACAGTTCGGTGAGTTGTGATAGTTCCTCTCTGAATTTTTTAAAAGGTACAACTCCCTTGAATATGCAATGATTTTTAGAAAGAAGACAAGGTACTAATAATTATCCATCACTAGAAAGAAGACAAGGTACTAATAATTATCCATCACCAGGAATTAATTGCGAACAATAAACTAAAATTATTCGATCAGAGCTTTTATGGATATAAATTTGATGTCCCATCACTGATATTCCCACACAAAGATGAAAAAACAATTTTGAATAAAATATTATAAATAGATTTCTTGCACCAATGACACCATTAAAAAGAAAATAGTATCTCAAAGGACACATTAAATTATTAAGCAGAAACCAAAGTTGTGTCATAATAAATCATTTACTCATTACTATCCATTCATCACCATTAAGTAAAGAGAAAAATATTTCATACAATGAAAATAAAAACAGTCCCATAATTTGACTCACACTCAGTTATAAAAGTAATAGGGGAAATTCTGAAACAAATTGTTGATCCATTGTTTTTCCATTCATTCCAATATAAATAGTCTTTACAATTTCCATCAAGAAAAACTCTTCAACTACTTGTAACTGATATCTCTTAAATGCATTTTAAATTGAAATCGTTAAAAAAAATATTCAAAACACCTAATGATTAGAAAGACTAAAAAAATAACTTCTGAGAACTGTCAAGTTACTTTGCCTTCACACTACTTAGCTGGTGGCAGCTGGGTTGCCTATTTCTCTTTGTATGCCTACAGAGTGGTTACAACTACTGCGACTTTGTCATTCTGTGGGATAACCACATTCTTATTTCTAATTCCCCAATATGCCATATGTTTTTTAATCTCCTTAGCTTTAGCACTGAAGGTTAGGTGAAGGTTGTCGAACAACATTATGATGACATCAATTCTTGCTAATTTCTTATACTTTTATTTGCAGAAAATGGAAGGATCGGTAATAGGATCAATATTATGCTGGTATTCCTTTTTTAAATCATTAGTTGTTACACTCGAGGATTTTCTTTCTTTTGCAGCTCGCAGCCGATATACTTAAAGTTCTACACTATATGATCTATCATTTTTGTAGCTTCCTTTAGCAGTCTATTCATGTTTTCTACAGTTTTCTACATACATTTGCATTTGTTTCCTAAACTAAACATGCATTTTTGAACTTCATCCTGTGATTGTATGAGTCCGAGACCTATGGTTATTGTGGTGTCCATATCCATCACCTCCTTTAATTGCTTCATGTTCTACTTGTGTATAATTCCTTCCATCTTGGCTACTGTAATCTCTGGGATAACAACATTTATGTCGACACTAATGCATCATAAGACTAACTCAACCTATCAATTAAAGGTAGACTATGATTTTTGAAACCTTCAATTTAAACCTCCAATCCACTCTCTGGTAATTTTCTCAAAATTTTTATTGATTTGTCATTGATACATTAATTCTTTGTTCTTATTAGAGGTGATATCTAAAATGGTATTATAAGAGCTTGGCACTTGGGTTGAAGAGGGTGTCAAAAATGACCCGAGTCTTTCTAAACAAACTCCACCATGGCCTTTTGTTCATCCTTATCTAACTTCACTTTTTCAATCCTCGCCTTCACCTTGTCAATTGAAAATTGCCATTGACAAATCTGCATCTAGATTTGGGTCACCTCTATCTATTTTGGTAACATTTAAATTTTTTGGGGCATTTGTACTCGGATCCTTTTGGATCTTTGGTTAACAAATATTTAAGAACACGTGACCAATAAATTCTTATTCTCTACAAGTTGAGAGGTGGTGTTTAACTTCTTACTCTTAGGAGCAGGGGAAACTTGCAATACTTGACCCATGACATCCTTTAGAGGGAACCTGTTAGCTTTTCTCTTCCTCTTATTATCTAATGTAGTCTAAGGCCATGAAGGGGTTACCAATACTTGAGATGTTTCCTTTAATGCGTCAAGTGATAGGAATAGAGTTATGTTTACCAGTTGGGTGGTAGTATCTAAAACTTGTGTGAAAAAGGAAATGCTTTTGTTTCCTTACCCAAGCCAGAAACAGACTGTTGAGAATCTTGGGTTAGGTTCTTCCCCTTCCCGTTGTTTTGTTGAGTCTCTTATGTCTTGTTCTCTTGACATCCTTGCTCTCCTTTCTTAGGGGTCGCACTATCGACAATTAGATCAATATCAGGCAAGGGACATGTTCCACAAGTTGGGTAATTCTTGATCCTTTGTTTAGTGGTTGTCTATTTCCTCCTCCAGTAGAACCTAATGGATTTATTGTTGATGTGCTTAGGCCTAAAGTATTTTGAACTGGTGGGGGTGTTGGATTTTCACTAGAAGCAGTAGGAACGCTTGTCCTTGTTTTTTATCTCCCTTCTCCACTTTTCTTCATCAACCATGTTCTAGATCTTTTTAGGATAGGTATTTTTCCTTATATCCAAGTCATCTAGTTCTAGAGCATCCCACTTTATTGGTTCTAAGAGGTTGTCATGTACCCTAGCATAGTATTGTGCATCCACCACATTGGAGTCATCATCTACAATCCCCTGAATATCGAACTAGAGGTGGTATTATTGGATTTTCCTTATGCTCAATCTGGACCAAGATTTCTTCTGAACCTTTTAATTGTCTCCATAATTTTCCAAAAAATATTCCAGTGTAGGAACATGATAGTATGATGATCCTAGCTACAAGTTGTCCTTCGCAAAATATCTTGGATCAAAATGCCTTCTTATAACATCATATGTTTGTATTATGTATTTTCTTGCTACCTTGGTGATATTTATGGCCTTGGAAGAGGATGAGCATGTGTACACTTCTAATGAAATAGGGAAACCAATGCGTTTCTTATGTCTTTTTGCACACCTTTTATTTACGTCACAAATTTTCCTGCACAACTCAACCATAATAATCTTATCATCAGCATAATAGGGTAACTTCCACAAAAAATTATGAAGGAGACCAATCCTTATATAGGTGAAAGTGGGAAAGTAAATGAAATAACTTCCACAATGCTTGATTAATGTGTTGGCTTTAGGAAAGATCCTTCACTTTGGACATCCTTGTAATTCACAGACCAACTTCATAATAAAGGTGTCATTTACCCTGTAAAAATTTGTGTAACTATTATGTAATTGGAGGCTAGTGTAAAAATTATAAATTTGAATGTTATCTTCAAAATTTTACACATGTTCCAACCCAAGCCAATACTGAGTGCAAGCTATGGAATACACCAAATATGAAGACATGTAGAGGAATTGATTCAATAGAAATGCATTATTTAACTGATGTATCTCATCACTAATTATTCCTGCCCAATCCAAGTATCCTGATGTGGTGCATATTATTTGAAAAAAGAAAACATCCATTCATCTAAGAAAATAGTATCCTCGTCTCCTTTGATTTTGCATAGGAGTACTATAATGTCTGCAATTTTTCCTTTAATAGATGTCTGGAGAATTATTCTAGATAGCTTTGATTGACCCGTTCTTGTTGGAAAAGAATAAATTTTAGCAATTTTCATTCTATATACACACCTTTTCAGGCTAAATTCAGTCTGGGAAGAAATAAAATCCCATTGTGTGTATTCTTCCCTCACTGGCAATTGAAAGAAATTTTATATTTCTTCCCTGTTAAGAGTGATGAGGACTCTTTCATCTTAGGTTTTGATTTCCCTCATGTCTGGATTATATATTTATGCATTCCATAAATAAATTGACACTTTACACGATAACAGAGAGTCCAATAGCTTCTAACAAACCACTTTCTACCAACTTTTCCATGATCAGATGTTTATTAGGCTGTCGAATCTACACTAAAATTTTCTTAAATTGACATGCCCAAATTTATTGTCACTCACTCCAACAAAGAAAACTCTTACACATTTAGTGATCAGAACCCGTGTGTTTAAACCTCATCTTTCCGTCTCTATTTTTCTTAAAAATTTGACTAAGATAACAACCATTGGCCCTAGACAATAATCAAATCAAAAATAGGTAATGACAGGAATTAGAGCATAACACACTAGTATTAATGGTTTTTCCTTGCATATTGAATTTGTTAGATGCCCTAGCTTTTTTCTATTTCTTTCAGCTCAATTTTTGAAGAATTATTAAAATCCACCTCTCAAACCTTTATTAAATATCCTTAATTACATTCAAAGGTGTCATTAATGTTGTTCATTTCATGCATTAAAGGTTCAAACACTTTACAACAGTCGGGATACGCCATTTTTTTTCAAATTTGAAGATGACCATTCTTTTCCACTGTGTCGGGCTCGAACCTCTGAAATGGAACTTCCACTTAACTCTATAACAACAGCATGTTTATTTCTCTTCTTTTTACTTTAAGGGTTCTATTTTTAGCAATAGGTTTGGATGGTAGTTCTTGAACTGCAGCTTAGCTCCACTTTATTTTTCTTGAAAACATTGCACCCTTCATACTTTGAATAATGACCATTTATCTCAACTTAACTTCCCAACTATAAAAGGGGGTCTAGGGGCATTTGGAGAACAAGCAAGTCAGAGAAGCATTTGCAGTGTTAGCAAATGAATTTGCAGTGATGCCAAACAGTCTTGCAGTGTTAGCAAGGGCGTAGTGATAGCGCTGGGGATAGCAGTGGAGGAATATCAACAGGAGGAGATAGGAGATTGTCTAAGTCCCGCCAGTGAGAGGCAAGGAATTTTGTATCTCTTAATTTGCTGAAGATTAATATATATTTCTCATATGTAGTACTAGTTTTTCCTACGGGGTTTTTCCAGGGACGATTTGTCCAAAAATATTGTATTCTTTGTATCGCATATTTCTTTCCGTATTTTTATTGGTGAAGTTGCAGTTGTGTTATTTTTCGATATTCAGCTGTAAATTTATTTTCAGCAGTGAAATAATCTTTATGAGATAGGAGATTAATAATCAGTGACTGCAATAGGAATTTTCACATGGTATCAGAGCAGTGTTGAGGGTAGAAAAGGTTTACCCTAGGCAAAGGAAAGAAATTTGAGTTTGACCTCTTTCGAGTTTTTGTTTCTTTTATTTCTTTGAGATGGCCTCAGTAGGTTTGAGAGATCAGGACAGATTGGATGGTGTCTCAAATTTTGATGTCTGGAAAGCCAGAATTTCTTTATTGCTGGAAGAGAATGGTATCAAGGAATATGTTACCAGTACTGTAGTTGTACCTACAGATCCAGTACTACTTGCAGTATACAAGAAGGATGATGCCAAGGCGAGGAGGATAATCCTTGACGGTGTCAAGGACCATATTGTTCCACATATCGCAGAGTTAGATACAGCGAAGAAGATGTGGGATGCCATTCTAAATCTGTACCAGAATGCTACTACGAACCGGAAGCTGATTCTCAGAGAAAAGTTGA
>MU223052.1:2693371-2705803 GCA_018584345.1 Thuja plicata | reverse complement strand
TTTTATTGGTGAAGTTGCAGTTGTGTTATTTTTCGATATTCAGCTGTAAATTTATTTTCAGCAGTGAAATAATCTTTATGAGATAGGAGATTAATAATCAGTGACTGCAATAGGAATTTTCACAGCCCCCTTATTCTAGCAGGCTGATTAATGGCATGGTGGGCTTTCTCGAGGTGGGTGGGAGGACAAAAGGGGTTGCCACCCACCCCTGCCCCACACACGGTACCTTTAACTAATACCACCAAGTCTAATTGGAGGACGGCCCCCTACAATTATATGGAGCAGGCTGATTAATTAAGTGTGCATGCGGAGGGCCCCTACTATTCTTAGCCAGGCCCTACAACTATAGAAAGGGGGGGTAAAGGTGGGTGGCCCCTATTATTATATTATTCCCCTACTCTTATTCCCAACCCAACCCAGCCCCATTATAGAGTAGGGAGGAGGCCCCGACCACACTTCCAACACCAACCTCAAGTTCCGTTGCTTAACTTTGAAACTTAAAAGGATGCTAAATTGATAATATTTTGAAGGAAAACTTGGACATTTGCATGACAAGATATATGAAAGGATAAATGTGGGGGCGCTAGAGGGAAAAGGTAAGGTTCCAACTGCTATATTGGACACTAGCAGTTGTTCCTGAACTATTCTTCGGATTTGACTAACTTAAAAGAACATGCTAAAGACTTGCACCTCAAGGAAAAAAGACTCTCCTCTCACAATTTTTACTTGTGGAAGAAAATTGGGGCAACATATCCTTATACGCATCATTTTACTATCCATATTTATGATGGAAAGAAAATAGATTGCATTAATTTGACTACTTAGACACTAGATGGGAAAAAGGCCTTTATATTTTATATGACCTCATAATTGGTCTACTAGTCTAATTTTCTAGGCTTGAACTATGTTGGCACATTGTACTTAAGTTAGACTAATGTTTTTTATCATTATCTCTAGGTAGAGATTAAAGAAACCTAAAATAATTATGGTGCACATAAAAAAAAAAAATTATTCAATAATAATATGATTCAAGAATGAATACACAAAGAGGTTTTCATTTGAGACAACTAAAGCAATCATTATATTATTTTCAATATATTTTTAGTATTGTAATTGATGTCAATTATCTTTTTACATTGATGTGAAACTAATGAAGAGATGTGTTGAAGCTAATAGAGATGTTTAGTATTGAGTATTTAGATGTTGTATTGATATTTGATGATTATATGTAGTATGTATGTGGTGTACTCGAAAGATAAAGATATACGATGGTAAAATTATTGAAGTGATGTGTTTATGTGTGGAAGCTCATAATGGTTTAGGATTGAGTATTCAGATGTTGTATGGTAGTGTTCTGAATGTTGTATAATGTTTAGTACTGTAGTGTTCTGATAGTATGGATAGGTGAAATATGAATGAAAGATTATTTGAGGTTCTTATGGGACAATGTTCTAAATTGCTTTGCATTAGAAGTTCGATCCTTATGGTTTTTGGAGTTAATAATTATGGTATATAAATGTTGCACTATCATGTTTCTTAGGTCCACATATGTTGAGAGGTTGCAATTGTATTTGGCTATTTGCTAATAGTAAGGCTTCTTGTCAAGAGTGGTCAAAACTGGTTTGAAGAGTGCTTCACATTGATATATATTAAGGTTTTAGGGTTGTGAATTGGTAGAGATGTTCCTAAATTTTGTACAATATTCTAGTTCAAATATCTTATGCTGATTTCCACTGCAAGTAAACATGTGATATTCTAGGTTGCGAGAGAGTAAGAGTTTGCAAGAATGCTTTGCATTCCTCTTTCTTTACATGATCATGTTTTCTAGATCAATTTTAAAGTTAGGGTAGTGTCAAGTGATGCTACATTTAACAACTACTGCAAGTAGAGGAGTTCCAATTATTTGTATTTTCTTAGATGATGTACATCAATAATATTATTCTTTTGGGGTTGATTTGAAATGTTTTTGTTCATATCATGGACTATGATGTTAATATCAATTATTTTAGATCATATGGATGGTGTGTTGACATGGTATGATATCTCACATGTTAGGAATAGCCCCGAGAGATAACTAAGAGTGGGCGGGGAGTGGGGGGGGTGAATCAGTTATCTATAAGATTCAATTCTTTTCCAATTAAGTATAGAATAACTTTAAACATAAACTCAACAAGATAACATATAATTGAACAACACAATTTTGGTGATGGGGAAAACCAAATTAGGTAAAAACCCCGATGGGAATTAGCACCCACAATTAACTGTACTAGCTTATAATGATCTTTGTTAGAAGATCTTGCAACCCTGTTAAGAGCTAATCTTTACAATGCCATAAGTACATAGACCTGATCAAAGGTCGGACCCTGTTAGGAGTCTTTTACAAGTAACCATGTTAGGGGTGAGGACACATTGTCCAAGAGCTCACTGCTCAAATGGTGAAGGCTGCAACCTTCTGTAAGGTAGATATACACAATACCTGATAATGAACTATTTGAGTAGACCTGCTGTCTTGATCAGTTCCAATGAATTGTAATCTTCTTCTGCTTCTTCACATAGATCTTCAACTTTTATTGTCTAAATTTCTTCTTTGCTCTGTCTTTTCTTTTTCACTTAATTTTCACTCTTAACGATCATATTTGAAATGCTATATGTATCTTCTCGAAGGATAAGGTCACAATGGCTGTAGGAAACACTTCAACAACTTCCTTGTCGGCTTAACTAAGCACGCAATCAAAGTTAGGACTATGCAACTCAAGATGAGTGGACGCGTCGCTTGACATAGTTGGCTCTACCAAATTAACTCAAACATCATGCTTCTATTACAACATGTTTAGCGCCTTCGGATAATCATCATTAACTCATAACTAAACATGCATATCTCGAAGATAGGCGCAAATCAAGAAACAGTATTAATACGTTGACTCTTTAACAGATAATCTCCAGAAACTGTAACTGCCAAAACAAATTAACATAACTTATATGTAACTGCATATCTGAATCTGTGTATGAAAATTGTATCAAGAACATGTCTAAAACATAGATGTAAACACGCAAGGCTCTAGAATATCTGTACTGATAGGACACTACTGTATATTATATGTTGTCATCAATGACAAACACACAAACAATTATTTGCATAAAAGAAAATCTCCAACAATCTCCCCCTTTGGCATTGATGGCAACATATGAAATGAAAAACACCATCAACCCAAAGTATCCTTCTTCTTTTTATAATCTTCTCAATATCCTCATCAAAATCTCTTCTTAACTGTTGCATATCATTTTACTATATTTTTCATTTCTGTATACTCTCCTAGAGTATAAGCTCCCCCCTTACTACATACTCCCCCTTTGACATCAATGGCAAAGGGTGCCAAAACAATTAAGCATAGGTACTACTCCAGAAGTAGAGTAGTCAACCATTCATCAGTCACCTAGGACTGATGCTCTTGCTGCAAATTCTAATCAGAGTCAGGAAAGGGAATTACTCTCAGCTTCTCCCTGAGATACTCAAAAGTATCTTTTGATAAAGGCTTTGTAAAAATGTCTGCTAACTGTTCTTTAGTGTTCACATAATCCAAATTTACTTTTTTGTCTGCAACTTTTTCTCTTAGAAAATGGTATTTGATCTCAATGTGTTTTGTCTTTGTGTGCATCACAGGGTTCTTTGACATATTGATAGTGCTAGTGTTATCACAGTGAATAACAATAGGATAATCAATCTGAATACCAAAGTCTTTAATCATCCGTTTGATCCAAACCATTGTTGAACAATTCAATGCTCCTGCAACATACTCAACTTCTGATATTGACTGAGAGATACAATTATGCTTCTTGCTTGTCCAAGTAACCAACCTATCTCCAAGAAATACTGCTCCTCCTAAGGTACTCTTCCTGTCATCAAAACAACCTGCCCAATCTGCATCTGTATACACATGAAGTTGTATATTCTCTGAGTTAGGATACCATAAACCATAGTCTATAGTCCCTTTTAAGTATCTAAATATTCTTTTTATTTCCATTAGGTGATTTGGTTTGGGTTCGGCTGCAAATCTTCCAACAATGCCAACTGCATTGGAAATATCTGGTCTAGATTGAGTAAGATATATGAGTTTTCCAATCATAGATTTGTATAATTTCTTGTCAACTGTTGTGGAGTCATCTTCTTTAGAAAGCTTGCTTCCTATTATCATGGGGGTGCTTACTGGTTTGCAATCTTCCATTTTGAAAGTCTTCAATATCTCCTTCACATACTTAGACTGATTTATGAATATGCCTTTGTCTATTTGTTTTACATTTAATCCCAAAAAGTATTTGATAGGTCCAATCATGCTCATTTCAAACTCACTTTGCATCTCTTTGGTGAATTCTGCACTAAGCTTGTAATTACCTCTAAAGATAATGTCATCAATAAAGATAGAAACAAGTAGTAGTCCATCAGGTGTCTCTCTCATGAATAAGTTGCAATATGCTGCTCCCTTTTTGAATCCAATCTTTGTCAAGTAACCATCAAGTCTCTCATACTAAGATCTTGGGGCCTGTTTAAGTCCATAAAGGGATTTCTTTAGTCTACATACCATGTATGGTTTGTCTGATGAATTAAATCCTCCAGGCTGTTCTATGTAAACTTCTTTCTTCAAATCACCATTCAGAAAGGCTGACTTAACATCCATTTGATATACTTTAAAGTTTTTGAATGTAACATAGGAAAAAAACAACTTCATAGCTTCCAGTCTGCTCACAGGGGAAAATGTGTCAGTGTAGTCTATTCTTTCTCTCTACGCATATCCTTTGCATACCAGTCTTTCTTTGTTTCTTACCACTGTACCTTCTTCATTCATCTTATTTCTGAATATTCACTTTGTTCCAATCACATTTTTTTCACAAGGTCTAGGAACCAATTCCCATGTATCATTCTTGATTATCTGATCTAATTCTTCTTTCATAGCTTTCTGCCAATCTAAATCATTAGATGCATCTTCAACAATTAAAGGTTCAATTTGAGAAAGTACACATACCTCTTCATCAACTGTTAAACCTTTTTCTTTAGATCTTGTTAAAACTCTACTGCTCTGATCTCCAATGATATCTTCCTTTGAATGGTATCTAGTTGTGAATTTTGGAACTTTAGGTGTGACATCTTCATCTGTAATCTGAGATTACTCTTTGCTTGTTTTAGGGTCATTGCATGATACATCAATACAATCAAACATTTCTTCAATAACTGTTACTTTACTGCTAGGCCTGGGTTCATCTTCAATCATAGGTGCACAATCATAGTATCTTTCTTGAATAATGAACTTTTCATCAATCTTCACATGTGTACTTTCAATTATCTTCTTCAATCTCAAGTTAAAACATCTATATGCTTTGCTTTTAGTAGAGTAACCAAGGAAAACACCTTCATCACTTCTGGCATCAAACTTACTAGCACCATCATCTCTCTTGATGTAGCACTTGCTTCCAAAGATTCTAAAGTATTTTACTGTAGGTATATTACCAAACCAAAGTTCATAGGGTGTCTTATCTGTGCTTGGCCTTAATTGTATTCTGTTGATAGTATAGACTATTGTATTGACTACATCTCTCCAATAGGTGTGTGCAACTCTTCCTTCTATCATGATAGTGCGCAGTGTGTCAAGTATGATCCTATTTCTTCTTTCTGCAATCCCATTTTGTTGAGGGGTTCTAGGAGCACTCAACTGCCTTTTGATCCCATGTTCTTCACAATACTCATAAAAATGGTCAGAGGTGAATTCTCCTTCTCTATCTGATCTCAGACACTTTAGTTTTAATCCAGACTCATTTTCAACTTTAGCTTTGAATATTTTGAATTTCTCAAAAGCTTCAGACTTATCTTTTAAGAACACAACCCACATCATCCTTGAAAAGTCATCAACAAACAAAATAAAATACCTTTCTCCATAGTATGATCTTGTTTGAGTAGGACCAAATAAGTTTGTATGTACTAGATCCAATTTGTTTTCTACTGAATTCTGCTTGCTTCTGAATGAGCTCCTTACATGCTTTCCCATCACACATTCCCTACACACAGTATCAACTAGTCTTGCAATACTAGGAAGATCTCTTACTGCCTTTACATTGCTTATCTTTACTATGTTGTCAAAATTGATGTGACAAAGTCTTTTGTGCCATAGCCAACTATCATCTACTTTTGCAATAAAACAACTTACTTTTGAATTGAGCTGAAAGACATTATCTTTAGTCTTAGAGCCTGATGCAATCATCTCTCCTTGTTTGTTGTTAATGATGCACTTGTTGTCTTTCAATTCTAACTGATATCCTTTGTCGAGAAACTGTCCATTACTTAGTAGGTTATGATGTAAACCATCAACATAAAGAACATCATCTATCTTGTTCTTTCCATCTAAGGTGATAAAACCTTTGTCTATGATAGGTTTGGGAGTGTTATCTCCAAATCTAACCATACCACCTTTGTACATGTCCAAATGTACAAATCTGTCTTTCTCTCTTGTCATGTGATGTGAGCATCTACTGTTAATGATCCAATCAGTTCTTATGTCTGCTTTGGAAACTAATGATAACTCTTGTGGATTCTTTTCATCTTCATTGTCCATTTTTTCAAGCATTTTCTCAATGTCTTTAGTGGCAACGAATCCAATTTCATCTTTTCCTGAGTCATGATCAGTTACACCATCTTCAACATGATAGCATTCCTTAGTATATTTGGGCTTGTAAACTGATCTGAACTTCTTGACTCTTGTAGGACACTTAGATGCAAAATGGCCAACTTTGTTGCATGAAAAACATTTGAATGGTAGCTATCCTTCATATTTTCCTTTACCTTTCCTTTCTTTCTTGGAAATCATAGCAATTATTTCTTCTAGTTCTGTATTCACTTCTTCTTTCTCATTTTTACTAGAGCTACTCAAGGATTTCTTACCATGGACTGTGGCTTTGAAAGCTGTTTCACTTTTGGGTTTAGTCTTCAATCTTGATATTTTCAAATGCAGAGATTTTGCTGATCAAAGTCTCTCTTTTGAAGTCTTTTGAAAATTGCATAGTCTCATCTAAGATATTGATCTTTCTCTCATATTCTGCTGTCAATGTAGTCATTAGTTTGTCCATTATGTCTTCCTTTGAAATTTCTCCACCATTGTTTCTAATTCCTGACACTGCTTCATTAATCCTCTGATTGTAAGCTCTAATGTTCTCTTCAGGTAGCATTTCTAAGTTGTTATACTTCTTTTTCCATGTATTTCTCCGCGCATTCTTTGCTCTGATATCTCCTTCAAACTTATCTTCCAAATACTTCCATATGGTGTAGGTTTTGTCTTCTTTCTTAATCTCAGAGAATTCATTGTCAGATAATGCACTTATAAGGGCTTCCTTGGCAATTGCATTAGCGATGAATACATCCTTTTGTTTATTAGTAGCATTATCTTTTGCAAGGTCTTTCAGAGAGGGAACAACAAATTCTTGGGTGGCTATTTCAAAAATCCAAAAACCAACGCACTGTAGATGTGTTATCATTTTATTCATCCAGTCAAGATAATTTTCTCCATCAAACATAGGACTCTCTTTTCTAAAGTATGCCATCTAATCTACCTTAAGCTGTTAATCTTTCTCTCCAAGGCACTCAGCCCTGATACCAATTATTAGTAATAGTCCCAAGAGATAACTGAGAGGGGGGGGGGGGGGGTGAATCAGTTATCTACAAGATTCAATTCTTTTCCAATTAAGTACAGAATAACTTTAAAGATAAACTCGACAAGATAACAAAGAATTGAACCACACAATTTTGGTGACGGGGAAAACCAAATTAGGTAAAAACCCTGGTGGGAATTAGCACCCACAATTAATTGTACTAGTTTATAATGATCTTTTTAAAAGATCTTGAAACCCTGTTAGGAGTTGATCTTTACAATGTAATAATTACAGAGACCTGATCAAAGGTTGGACCCTATTAGGAGTCTTTTACAAGTAACCCTGTTAGGGGTGAGGACACACTGTCCAAGAGCTCATTGTTCAAATGGTGAAGGCTGCAACCTTTTGTAAGGAAGATATACACTATATTTGATATTGAAATGTTTGAGTAGACCCGCTATCTTGATCAGTTCCAATGAAGTGTAATCTTCTTCTGCTTCTTCACATAGATCTTCAACTTTTACTGTCTAACTTTGTGCTCTTCTCTGTCTTTTCTTTTTGACTTCATTTTCACTCTTAACGATCATATTTGAACTGCTATATGTATCTTCTCCAAGGATAAGGTCACAACGGCTATAGGAAACACTTCAGCAACTTCCTTGTTGGATTAACTAAGAACACAATCAAAGTTAGGACCGCGCAACTCAAGATGAGTGGACACATCACTTCACATAGTCGGCTCTACCAAATTAACTCAAACATCACACTTCTATTACAACACATTTAGCACCTTTGAATAATCATCATTAACTCATAACTAAACATGAATATAAGCACACATATCCTGAAGATAGGCGCAACTCAAGAAATAGTGTAAATACGTCGGCTCTTTAACAAATAATCTCCAAAAACTGTAATTACCAAAACATATTAACATAACTTATCTGTCATTGCATATATTAATCAGCGTGTATGAAAATTGCATCAAGAACATGTCTAAAACATAGATGCAAATGTGCAAGGCTCAAGAATATCTATACTGATAGGACACTACTATATATTATATGTTGTCATCAATGACAAACATACAATCAATTATTTGCACAGAAGCAAATCTCCAACATCACATACCTTATTTCTCTTTTTAATGTGTTATGGATTGTGTTTGGAGGTGATGGTTAACATCCTACATGATTCATCTCTTTAGGTCAAGCTAATAGACTAGATTTTGTGTTGCAGTAGACATATCTAGGCATATATATGTTAGAGGTGTATTATGGGTGATCATGAGTTAATGAGATTCTATAATAGTTTTATGGACATACAAGCATAAATGAAATAAAAAAATTATGTGTGAGTAGGGAAATGAATATTGAACTGTAATCAACATAATTTAGAATGTATATCTAGTTAATTCTATAAACATAGTATCTTGTGATCAATTATATTGAAATTTTCTATGCCGAAAGTGATCTTGAATGATTTGTAAGATCTTTGTATCTTTCAATAAGGTTGTGTGCCTTGGTTTTCAAGTCCTAAGAAGGAGCAATGAGTCTTTGTCCTTTGGATTAAAACATTATAAACAATTCTTTGAATACTGAGTTTGATTCTCATCATATTTTCTCCTCACTGGGTTTTTCACAAAAACATCTTGGTGTGATATGTGTTGCTCTTTTGTTAGTATTATTTGCTTCTACACTTGACATGAATGGACTGAATCATTAATAATTGGTTAATTTTCTATACATGGTTATTCAAATCCCCTCCTTTTAGTATCATAAAGTGTTCAATAATTGATATTAAAGATGTTGATAATATGAAAGATAATAACTAAGAGAGGGGGATGAATTAGTTGTTCCTAAAATTCAACTTCTAAACCCTTAAAATTCAAAAATTTCAACCATAAACTCTAAAGATCTAATCTGATTAATTAACAATGAAAAATAGAAGCATCTACAAATTAGAAACACATTGGCTATGTTTGATATGGAGATTTTTATCATGGAAACCCTACTAAGGGAAAACCATGTTGGGGTTGATTACCCACAATAAGTAAATACCTTGTTAGAAGTATAAACCTATTACAATAATGAGGAATGAACATGCAATCAGGTTCACTTCTTAGAGCTCACTACTCAAATGAAAAACCTCAGGCTACGACCCTAAGGAAGGCTCGCTACCTTACAAACGATCTCTACAATGACCTAATATTTTTGTGAACTGTAAAAATGAAATCTACCATATTTATGATAAATTTTTGATGTAGCACAATGCATATTTTTGTTCAACCCCTTCTGATCACCACCAAATCATGATCTTTCCCTGCTAGCAATCTCTAACATCAGCACAAATGATTTTCACATCAACATCAAACCCTAGATCAAATTTATAACATTAATGTTGTCAAATAACAAGGGTAGTGGCCACCTTGATTTCAACTTGAAATCATGTGCCAAAAATCATGGTTTTACTCCTTCCATCTCCAAACAGTAGCCACGATCCATAACAACCACCTTGAGATCATAACTCTTCTAGATTTTACTCTTAGATCTTGTGTAACATGATTTACGAATCAAGTTGGCAAAGAATAAATAAAAATAATGAGAATATTATTCTTGACTAAAAAATCCACTAATCTGACCATTCCAATACATGTGGATCGCCAAGTCATCAAGCACACACTTCAAGAACATCCTTCAACATCGTTAACAACACATAAATATTCAAATCCATCCTATCTATTAGATTTTCCAACACCTTTTAAAATGTACCTCAAGAACACCGTACACAACGTCTTTGAAAACAAAATATGCCTTTCAGATCTCTGAAGTATGAATCCTTTAAATTGGGAACACTTGAGTATGTCCTAAACATACTCCTTGATGCACAATGAGAAATTATAGATTGGTCATGCACACAAAACCTCTTCCTTTCTCACTATCAATTTTGTCTTCCTCACTATCTGCTAGTTACCAACTCTTTCTTCAAAACATACTCAAATCTTCATACCAACATCTGCAACTTGACATGGACTAAGTAGATTGATGAACTATAACTGATTGAATGTTTGAAGATGTTAAGTTGATGATCACCAAGTTGCAGAAAGTTAATGCAAGACATTAAATCAGTTAATGTATTGTATTGTCATTAATGTCAACTTTATATAATCTTACCCATTCTCAATACTTTGATGTGATTCCCATTTTGCTTCCCAATAAGAGTTTTGAATTGACAAAAATAGTTAAATAATTTATGATTATGTTTTAAAAATTAGACCCATTGATTCTCTCAAAATCATTAATGAATATGAAAAATTAGTAGCTTCCACCAATTGAAGGTGTTTTCATTGGTCTACACAAATCTAAGTGAACAATCTCCAATGGTTTGTTTGCACATATTAACTTGTCCGCTTGAAATTATTCTATATGTTTCATACTTGAAATATGAACTTCACATATTTTGTTTAGATTTTTTTAGTGGCAACTCGTTTACCGTTATTTTCTTATATAGTAGATTTTTAAAAATTTATATTTTAGGTGTCCAAATATCAGACATCATTACCAAGTTCTATCTTTAATTTATGATTGAAATATTACTTGATTGAATAATCTAATTTTGTCTTCATCCTCTTATGATTTTATTGAAGGGTCTGCTTGAGTATATTCTACCTTCAAATCTTGTTTTAGCCTTAGCGAAAACATTGCATTTCTACTCATTTGGACTTTGGATATGAGCTAGCTACTTCAAATTGTATCTAAAATTGTATGCCCTTTGTTTGTGAGAAATATTTAATACCCCATTTTCAATATTTTTCCAATACTCATCAACCTATATTCAATTCGGAAACAAGATACACATTAGAAATAAAATAAATTTCTCCATGTTTTTGTTTAGGCTGTTGACGTTTTATTTTCTTGTAATTGGAACTTTGTTGTCATTTCCTAATGTGGCATCTAATTTTTCACTTTTATCCAAACTCTAAAAGACTTGCATGTTCCCTATTATGTCATTACTGCAACTTGAGCCTAAAAACCATACTTTTATTTTCTTATGCAACATTGCAAGAGAAGAACACGTTGTCCTGATTTTGCTTTTCTTTAGTAAAATTCACACTTTGTTGCCTAACATCATATTGTTTGTTTCTACATTTATTTAAGTAATGACCATATTTCTAGGAATAATGATATTGAATTCAATACTTTTGTTTTATTGGTGAATGCTATCTTTCATTATTAATTATTAAGCTAGGATTTTGAGCATAGCTCGAACTAGGGGTAGTTACAAAGGGGGAACCACCTCCCCAAAAGATATGGAAACCAAGAGATAAGATCCCTTAACATGTCCTCAAATTGAGTAATACTAATTACCCCACTTTTACTCTATGAGCAAAGACTCATGTCAAAGACCCCTTATTTTTTTTCTTATTGTTCTTCCTTTAAATACTTTCCAAACTTCCTCCAACTTCACAACCTCCTTTTTCTATCTTGTAGAATCATAAGAAGAGGAAAAAGAATCCCCATCTTGGCTACAATGGTGCCCACCTATAACCATTACTGCATTTCTATATTTATATGCAATATTGATACTATCATTTCTCAAATTCTCCATTTCTCTTGAAAACTTAGTGGTGCAGGAGCACCAACCCTATACCCAACAATAAATGACTCTAAGAGTCGTAAAAAATATCTAGTTTAGTCTAGTTAGGCACCTAGACCAAGTTGTGAGGCCTAGTTCCAGGATTGGCACAATTATGAGCCCCTGGCTTACTATGGTCAAAAATGGTCAATAGGCCTAAAATCATAG
>MU223052.1:2626745-2679157 GCA_018584345.1 Thuja plicata | reverse complement strand
CTTGGATATTCTGATTCTGACTATGCAGGTGATTTAGAAGATGGAAAATCTACAACTGGATTCTTAATGTCTCTTGGATCTGCTGCTATTTCATGGAAATCAAAGAAGCAATCTGTTCCAGCTCTCTTCTGCAGAAGCTGAATATATGGCAGCTTCTGAAGCTACTCGCGAGATCTTATGGCTTTGAAGGATTCTTATAGATTTACAAGCCCAACAAATTTCTTCTACTCCACTTTTTGTTGACAATCAATCAGCAATTAAGATGGCGAAAAATCCAGTCTTTCATGATCGTATTAAACACATCAGCACTAAATTTCATTTTCTTCGCCACCATGTGAAAGATGGAATTGTGCACCTCCACTATTGTCCTACTGATGATCAGCCTGCAGATCTTTTTACCAAAGCTCTGGGACGAGAAAAGTTTGAGAAGTTTCGGAGCATGATTGGTTTAACCCCTTCAGATTAAGGGGGGGATGTTACACTGTTAATCATCGGGCTTTTTAGACTATTGTTAGTTTATTTTAGTTTATTATTATTTAGTTTTTCTGTTATTGCAACTGCAGAGAGATTCCTAACTAACTCTGCACATTATAAATTGTATTTCTGTGTTTTATTTTCTAAGCAATGATTTAGAATAAAAGTGATTTATTCAAATCAACCTGGTCTAACAGTCGTATATGGATTGAATGGAGGAAAAATATTATAATAAAGTAGAGAAAGTATAAAATCACAAAACATGTTGACCGTGGGAAACAGGAGAGGTATATAGAGGTTTTACTTTGAAGTTTCAAATTATTTTTTATTTAAAAGTGCGATAACTTTCTTTTTATTTGTTAAAGGATATCTGGGATTCTGGTGTAATGACAAAGTTCATTGTGTAAGCATCTAAAGAATACTGAGTTTAAATTTTCTCCAATACAAAAAAAAAGGAAAGAAAGAGGAAAAGGAAAAATCTCTCTCATTAACAATTCAAGATACCAATTATAAACTTTAATCCAATAACAGTAACATTAGCGGCGTTGTAATTTACATATCTCGTTCTTTAATCCAATGAATCATCTTATTGCCCTGAAAAATGCATTTAACATTTCTTATTTCTTGACATAGCAAATGTAGTTAAAATAGGATTGCAGACAATAGTAACACAAAGCATGAAGTCTAAAATTTAGCAGATATATATTGTTGTTTGATAATGACTAATCAAAACACTTGTGATAAATATTTCTTTCAAAATTAACTCATTTTTCAATGTTAATATTAACCTTAATCGCTTCACCTTTTGTAGATAAAATGTTAAAAATGTTTTAGAAACATAGGTGGTCTTTCATAACCTTATATTATATGTCCTTATAACTGTTATCCCATATTTAAATTATATTATCCTTGATACTTAATAATAACAGTTTTAATTCCTTATCCAAGTAACAATAATTACCAAAGAATATATAGAAAATTTCCGCTGTTAGCTTGACTTACCTTCTTTGATCTTATACATGAAAGGCCCTTCTCCAGCTTACTTTCAAGCTGCTGCAGATCCCGTATGCCTAATGATGTAAGCGTATCTCCCATTAGCTGTCTGTGAGAAAAACATTATTTGAAAGTCAACTTGTGTTAATTTGATAAGAAGTTAATCTTGACAATCATAAATAGTGTAAAGACACTAAATTTTGTACTAGAAATATGGATAATATTTTGCATTTGAAGCGAGATAGAAGTAAAACCTGATAGAATTGATGAAAATGTCAGTTTGATGGCCAAGTCTTAGGGCTTCACCTCTCAAAAATTTCAAGTTCTGATGACATTGCATAGTTAGGATCAATCTTAAGTAAAATATAATTGGTTTCAATACCAAAATTCAGATAGACTTATCCCACAGCTTTATTGATTTTATTCGAGGAGTTACTGACCTGTGTATCAGTCTGCATCATTAGCTCACTTCTCGGCGTCTGATCAGGGTGGTCATTAACGTACTTTTCAATTGTTTCTTCCATACTTCACCAGAAAGAAAGGATATGCAAAGTAATGATTAGTAACACAACTTCACAGAAATACGTGTAAAAATAGGCCCAAAATATAAATATAAACTGAAATAACAACAACGAACATGGCAAAGTAGAGTACTAAATCAGAAAGAAATAATGAAGTAGCTTTTATTATATCCAATCCAAGAACATATAATCACATTACATTGCATATTGTTCATAATGAGCAGCCCCATATTTATAATTGAACTTAGAAACTTCTAGAATTCTAGAGAATTCTAAAATTAGAATGTTCTTGTTCCTAGACAACTTTTAGATAACTTCTAGTTGTTTGTCTCTTCTAGCGAATTTCTATCTCTGTATAACATTCCACACATTCTAGAGAATCGTATACCTTAACATCCCCCCTTACGATTGGCTAGAATAATAAAAACAAGAAACAAAGGAGAGGGGACATTATACAAATAAGATACAAAGGAAAGGAGGACATTATACAAAGAAGATACAAAGGAGAGGAGGACATTGTAACACCTTTACCTCCTTAATGTTCACCTCTAACATACCAAGCATTCTTCTTAATTTCAAAAATATGGCCTGAGTCACACTCTTAGTAAATATATCAGTTGTTTGTCCTTCACTTGGAAAAAAATTGTAGATTGATAATAGCTGCTTGAACTAGATGTTGAATGTACTGAACATAAAACTCAATATGCTTTGTTTTAGCCTGAAAAACTCGATTGTTGGCAACATGGATGGTGTTTTGATTGTCACAATACAAAGTACTAGCAGAACTTTGAGGAAAACCAAGCTCAAATAAAATGTTTTGAATCCAAACTACTTCCTTTCCTGCTCTATATTCTGCTTGACATGAGGATAGTGATGTAATTGCTTTGCTGCTCTATATAATTGGACGTGATCCATGACGAAAAAATATTACCACTAGTAGATTTCTTATCATCAATACTACCTCCCTAATCTAAATCTTTTATATCCAACCAAAGAAATTGAAGACAAGTAGCTATAGCGGATGCCAAAGTGTAGTATTCCTCAAATGTATCTCAAAATTTTCTCAGCAAACAATGAATGATTTTCTTTAGGTGCCTACACAAATCGTGATACAAGATTGACTGCAAAAAATAAGCTGCTCTAAAATGATTCAAATAAACCAAGCTACCAAGAAGTTGTATGTATAAAGGGACATCTACCTTTTTAGAAGTACATTCTTTAGTAAGCTTGACTCCTAAGTGAAAGGGAGTAGTGGCTAGCTAGCATTCAATCATGTTAATTTTTTCTAAGAGATCCAAAACATACATTGATTATGAGGTGAATAATCCATCATGGAGTATGTAGACTCGTAGACCAAGAAAATAAATGAGTTTTACCAAATCACTCACATAAAATGTCTTCTTAAGATCATATTTTAAATCATTGACTAACCCAATATTTGGTAGATTAATAAGTAAATCATTCACATAAATTCCAACAACAATAACCTCATCTTCAACTTTTTTTACATAAAGATTAAGACCCGATTTACACCTTTTACACTCATGAAGTTGAAAGTACCTATCAATTTTCCCATTCAATGCTTGCAGTGCTTGTTTTAGACCATAAACAAACTTCTTTAATCTACAAACAAAGTTAGGATTTTCACAATCAATAAAACCTACTGGTTGATCCACATATATTTTATCATATAAGTCTCCATTCAAGAAATCATTTTTAACATCCATTTGATGAATGTGTCACCCAAGACTTGCACCTAAGGAGGGAATAATTCTAAATATATTCAATTTAACAATTGGTGCAAATTTTTCGTCATAATCAACACCCTCTTTTTGGTTAAACCCTTTGGCAACCAATCTAATGTTGAATTTTCAATAGCACCATCTGATTTAAATTTGGTTTTGTAAACCAATTTACAACCAATAAGATTTTTACCTTTGGTATGAGGCACAAGTTCCCATGTGTTGTTATTTAGCAATGCATCATATTCCTCTTTCATAGCTTGCTCCTATTCTTTCTTCCCTCTATCTTCCTCATATAAGAGTGGGTAATTAGCTGTAATACTTTTTCCATGAGAGCACTACCATTCCTTTCTTGGATTTTTGGTCCTTTCCTATAGATTTCTTCAACACTCCTTGTCTTTTGTCTAGCTCAAATATTATTGTTTTCATCATCACTTCCTTAAAAAACTTTGGTTGCAAGCATTAGGTGTTTTAAATTAATGCACACTTTATCCCCATTGACATCGAGAGCACATCAAAGTTGTGAGTTTTTATCAAACTTTGCATCTCGAGTGAAAAATATTTTCTTTGTTATCAAATCATATAACCTATAAGCCTTTGGTTCTTCACTGTAACCCATGAATAAACACTTATGACACTTTGGTTCTATTATTTTCCTCTTTTCATTAGGAATGTGTGGCTAAGCAATACACCGAATTTTTTTAAAATATCTCATATTCAAGGTTTTCTACCAGTCCATGCTTCTTCAAGGTTAATATTCATGAGAGCTTTGGTGGGGATTCTATTCACAATATGTGGAGTGCAAGAAAGAACCAAACTCAAAAATTTACTACGCAATCTTTCGGAATGCAACATACAATGAGCCATTTCTAAAAGAGTTTTGTTCATTCTTTCAGCAACCCCATTTTGTTGAGGGATATAAGGAACCATTTTTTGCATTTTAATACTATAGTTTTTGCAAAATGATTCAAATCCATAATTATAATATTCACCCCCATTATCTGTCCTTAAGCATTTAACTATTTTTCCACTTTGGTATTGAACTAATGCTTTAAACTTTTGAAAACTTCAAACACTTATTTTTTTCTTTCAAGAAAACAAACCCATACTCATCTACTATAATCACCAATAAAACTAAGAAGTTATCTGGCTCTTGAAAGTGATGGATAAGTTGGTTCACATAAATCATTATGAATGAGTTATAGTCGACGATTAGCTTTCCATGCTTTTCCTGAGTTAAAAGGATTTGGATGGTGTTTACCAAACACACATCCTTCAGAAGCTGAAATTTTTGTTAAAGTCCTGTAACAATATCCTTTCTCACCATATCTTGTAACTTTCTATAATTTATATTCCAAAGTCTAGCATGCCAAAGTCTTGATATGTAATCAGTTTGAGCAATAAAACTATGATAGAGTGTGTGTTTATCATCAGCAAAACCAACAAATTTGAAGAGACCTTCTTTATCATCAACTCTTCCAATAGAAATTATATTTTTAGGGTTTTTTCTCTATCTAATAATAAGTTGATTAGTAGCAACAACAACCTCATATCTAGCTTGAGATATTTTAAATACTAAAAATAAGATTCACTCCCAATTCTTCATTGGCCTTTTAATTCCATGTTCTTCACAAAACTCAATGAGTTCCAAAGATGTGAACTCACAACCTCTATCCTATCTCAAGAAATTCAAACTCTTACATGCTTCCTTTTCAACACGTTCTTTGAACACCTTAAACATATGTAATGCATTTGATTTTTCTTTTAGAAAAGTAACCCACATCATCCTATAGTAATCATCAACAAAAAACATAAAATACTTATCTCCATAACAAATTCTTGTTCTCATAGGACCACACAAATTAGTATGTATTAAATCTAAAATACCTCTAGATGAAAATGACTTACTGATGAAAACAGAACTAGTTATCTTTCCCAACTAACATTCCTTGTACATGTCATTGTTTGGTTTCACTAGATGTGGAAAACCTCTAACAATATTCATCTTACTTACTTTGACCAAACTATGAAAGTTTTAACATGACAAAATATCCTATTCCACAACCAACTATTATCAAATTTTCCAATCACACAACTCTTTATTGTAGTAATCAAATGTAATAAGTTACCTTTAGTCTACATACCAGTAGCAATCAGATCACTAGATCTTCCAAGTATCTTGCATACACCTCCTTTGAACTCCTCAAGATAAACTTTGTTATTCAACTATGATACCCTCAACAAATTATACCCTAGGCCTTCCACCGAGTAAGCATCATTACAATTTGTTTTTCTATATAGATAAATAGACCCTATTCCTTTTACTAAGAAAGGATAATTGTTACCAAACCTTACTGCTCAACTATCACATTCTTCCAACTTAGTGAAATTACTTCTATCACCAATCATATGATGTTTACATCCACTAGTTATTACCCAATCATCACCATGATCTATGCTATAAATCAAGACTTTTTCACCATCTACAGATGAATCCTCTTTAACAACAAAAAACATAGCTTATTCTTCTTCATTATCCCCAGATTCCTCATCAGTAACACCCTCATTAGTAGCAACAAATAAATTCTTCTTTCTCTTATCCTTGAATCTCTAAGGCTTTCCCTTCTTATCACCATCATGATACCTAAAAGAAAAGTTTCCAACCTTGTTACTTGAGAAGCATTTAAGAGGCAGCTTTCCCTTGTACATATCGGTTCCTCTATGTAACCTTCTAGAAAACAATGCTTCTAACTCTTCATGTTTCTTTTCCTCAGACAAGATAGAATAATAATATTTAGAGTACCTTGACATAAAATAATATTCATGAGTAAACTACTTTCCTTTCCTTGTAGGTTGAAGAGAAATATATTCCGTAAATACAAATTTTAACCTTGGAACACTATTATCGTAATTTCTAACTTCAAAAGAAGTCAACTTTCCAATGAATGCATCGAGAGTGAAAATAGTAGTTCCTAAAGATCTTAACTCCTGAATAGAGGAAACCCTAATGGACTAAAGAGGTAACAAGGTTCTCAATACTTTGCATACCACATCATCATCTTCAATAGTTCCACCAACACTTTTGATAGCTGCAACCACTTCTTTGATTCTTTGACCATACTTCTGAATGTTTTCACCTTCAACCATCCTCATGTCATCAAATTTTCCTTTCAGGCTATCAACCTTAGCTTTCTACACATGTTTTCACCATCATACACTAACTTCAATCTCTCCCACACATCATAGGTAGTTTCAAAATTTTGCATATCAACAAACTCAACATCAAATAATGTACTCACAATGGCTTCCATAGCTATAGTATTATCTTATCTTTCCTTTATCTCATCTGCATTGAGAGTCCTAGTAGGTGCAACACATCTATTATGAACATGATTCCAATACTATTTTCCCATGCCTTTTGGATAAAGTTTCATTCGACCACTCCACATCGAGTACTTCTCCTTTGTGAATTTGGGACCTTCTTCCTCATCATTCTTGGATCTTGACCTCAAGATATTGAAATTCACCACAAATAGGACCAATACTCTGATACCAATTTTT
This sequence comes from Thuja plicata, assembly GCA_018584345.1. Lineage (NCBI taxonomy): Eukaryota > Viridiplantae > Streptophyta > Pinopsida > Cupressales > Cupressaceae > Thuja > Thuja plicata. The sequence continues at coordinate 2,671,866 of MU223052.1, read as the reverse complement.
AGCCCTAAGGGTCCAAGATTAAAAAGAGGGGGAAGGGGGGTGAATAAGTAACCTAAGATATCTACAATTTTTTACTTCTCTAACTCAGAACCAACATTCACAAGTTCACCGATTGATAATAAAATGAAACTTAATCAAATAAAACATAACCACCACAATGCACGCAACTCATAAAAAAAATATTTTCATGTGGAATCCCAAATAAGTGAAAACCATAGTGGGAATGAAGACGCAAAAATAAAGTACTCTTTTGAAGTACACCCTATTAGGAGCTTAACCCTGTTAGGAGTTTTCAAAGACATTGTTAGGAGCCACCCAGTTATGGGGTTTACCTCTAGCCCTGTTACAAACTTTACCCTATAAGGAGTAACTCTGTTGGGATATTTCAAAGTCAATCTAATGAGCCACTCTATTAAGAGATTTAAAAATAAGACCTATTAGGGTATACCTGGTCAATGGATTTATAATAGGAAGATCTATTAAAGTTACTTTATTTGGAACTGGAAACTCCTTTTCTTGATCAGATCCAGTGTAAAGCATATATTCTTTTCTCATACTACTCTTGACATAAATATAACTATTCAATCCCTAAGGCGACTAGCGCCCTAAATCTCACCTAACACAATTGAAATATATTTTCAATCTACATGCTCCAAGAGGTCAATCCAAAACTCACAACCCAATAAAAAACATCTTTATCAAATAGGTCGGCCATAGGATAGACCCTTATAATATATTTTATCTATAAAAGTAAAACCTATTTTGAATAACTTAGCCTTCATCTTGATAAAATATTTACCTTGATAAATGTAATGCAAACACATCACCATAAATGAATTGATACACATTAGCATGATAGCTAGAACACAAATAATTCATTGCAAATTGATCACTAATTTCCAAAAGAAGATCTACCATTGGTAGCACGAGAGCACTATCACCTTTCATTTAAAAAACTTATGTAACTGCAAAACATACTTACTGATCATCCAAATTATTTGTGGTAATAACCATGAAATCAACACAACATAAACAACACCATTCTATGATCACGCCACCTAGATTAAAATAGATTTGATAAACCAATCAAATCACTCATTGCTAGTAACAAACTATTCTGGCAATTGCCTTGTCATACTTGAATCAATCGTAACTTACAAAAATAATAAATTCAAGAGTTGCAATCTTACATATAGCATCTCCAAAAATTCCCAAGTCTCCCTTAAGGATTGCAACCAGTGAAACCACTTGCAACTCATTTTTCATCCTTCTCACATACTGGGAAACACACTAAGAACACTAGGTCAAAACTTGACATCAATGCTAACACAATAAATGATCATCTCAAAATAAAATCTATATTATTGCATCATTATTTATGCCAACAAAATCCTCCAACTATGTATGAAGAAAGTGGGGTTGAATATAGACAAAATCCCTCAAAACTATGGATCAAAACTCACAGTGAGTAGGAGTTAACTATTGGGAAAGCTCCATTAATCGATCTCTAACTAGAAAAACTCAAAAATAACATCAGAACTAATCAAACATAGCCCTCAACTAGCCCGTCAATCTTCAAAAAAATAATGTGATGCATTAAAGGAAAAATAAATCCCCAATGGAGATGTGCAACCTTGCAACATGAGTCAACACAATGGAAATAATGAAGAACAATAATCTTTGAACCAAAACTATAACTTTATTCATCAGAATTTCTTTATACATGTGAGGGTGTAAGGAACTCATTTTTACGACCAAATATAAATAAATTCAACTCAGAACTACAATTTGATCTGCTACATCTAAAGACTATCATCCCCAAGGATGCTACTAGCTCCTCTAAGATCTCTCTAGACAACTCTATAGATTACAATACATTAGATTTATACACAACCACCAATAGGTCGGCCTAAAAAACTATTACATAACCCAAGACAAATGTATTAGACTAGGTCTACATAATCCCCAATTAAATTCCATATTTAATTATTTCACAAGGATCGATCCAACACCCAAGTCGACCACACATAAATACTTCTAGAAAATCATGCCATTAAGCTCCAATGGTCGAAGAAACCCATTGTAACCTCCATCAATAAACCAATAAACTCATTGAACCAGTGTCACGAAGAACAACAACAAACCCAAAGAGAATCAACAAGATCTCTCAAAACATGCCACCTCGAGAAGCGCAATCATAGAATTTAACTCTATGAACTACAATTAACAAACCATTTTCAACGCTCTTACCAAAAACTTCCACATCTCGACTGATCACAGAATCTAAGAAAAATGCCTGGAACTAGAAACTTCTTCTCAACCAAGTCATAGAACCCAACATAACTCAAGTACGATAACTCCACATGAGTTGTGATCATAGGAAAAGATTCCCAATGACCCCATGAACACCATATCACGACCACACCCATAGAAGATCAACAAAACTCCATTGATACAAAAATCACTCAACCAGTGAACAAGAATAGAAAATGAACACAAAACTTATAAAAAAGATCCATCAGTTAAACAAATGTTTTTGGATGATGCATGATTACCAAGAACCCAAGATGCTCCTACATTAGACACCCATGGTACAAAAATATTTTCCATGAGAATAGCTCATGATAATATGGAAGAATAAGGGGCAATAATCCCATACTAATTATTCACCCACAAATTATCCTCATCTGCAACATGCACCACCTTCCTCGTGTCATCAACCAAGTCTAGAAAATCACTCAGATCCAACTCACCATTAGATCCAACCTTAGGTTCATTCCTTTGGTCTTCTCTCAACCCATAGCTTCTGCAAAGACTCAGATTCTTTGCCTCCTTCTCTGTATCCATAAAAGGAAACAAAATACACCTCTTACCATCCTTCCTAATGGTAATTTTGTTCTATCTATAGTCACAAACAACCTCTCTATCATACTTCCAATTTCTACCCAATAAAACATGACATGCACTCATAACCACTATGTCACATATGCTACATCTGTATAAGAACCAATGCAAAAATTCACCATGCATTTCTCTGTTACTTCTACCACATGATCATCATGCAACCAACCAATCTTATAAGGACTTGGATGCTTAATTACTCTCAAACCAAGCTTCTGCACCATCTCCTCAAAAACTAATTTATAAGTTCTACCACTATCTACCATTAACTTACAACACTTACCTCTAACCTTGCATCTGGTTCTCAATAAACTCATCCATTGACAAGGTTTTGCCTCCTTATTCCCCGTCAATCTTTAGAGTATAAGAGCTTCCCCATTTTCAAGATCATTGTCATATTGACTAGAAGATGGTCCACCTTCTTCACTCACACAAGAAGCTCTCTTGTCTTCCTTATGTTGGTACTCTTCTGTGGGTACCATTTTAAATTAAATAGATTTTAAGCCATTGATCGCTTGTTATAAAGGCTCAGAAACTAGGCATAATCCTTTAATTCAAGGATTGGACATCCAACTAAGCACTTCATCCTCTTTATATAAGAAACTCATTTAAATATCAAACCCAAGGACTTGTTACTTAAAATGGGCAAAAAATATATGCACCAACCACTTTCTCAACCAATAATTCTATAATCGCTGCAGGAAACAAATGTTGGAAAGAAACTATTCTATGGCTGTAGGAAGTAAATTCTTTTGAAAGGAAACTATACTAATATTGCATGAAATGAATACTCGAAAGAAAGCTAAAATATTGCTGTGAAAGTAAATACTTGAAATGAAATGATGGAAGTGAACACTGCTAGCAGAATGGAAGAGTGCACAAACTAACTCCAATGCCTTAGTTACTTTGCTTCTTAGCTACATGAAGGGATAGCTATCCTATGGCTTTGGCTACAGGAGCTATTCAACATAGGAATTGAAATGACGAAAATGAAGAAAATAGAAATAAACTAAAATGAATCTAACTATGGATTCCTCACCAAGTGGCCCCCCTTGGGTGAGTACCCAAAACACTCAATTACATAGAATTAATCTCAACACTTCATTTTCTCATGAAAATGAATGATAGAGTACAAAGTTTCTCATCAATAGTAAAACAAAAAAATTGAACTATATTGCAACTATCATAATAATGCCCTCTTTCTCATGTAGGAGTGGGGCATTATTAAAAGGAAAACATCTAACTGCTAAACTCAACATGCCCTAAGAAAAGGCAGAGCTTTTATTACAAATAACTAATAGAAAGGAAAGCTAGAAAGAAGGAAATGGAATCGGTCTAGAAAAGAGGAAAGAAATTCTTAGACAATAGATTTGACTTCCCACTCTCTCCTAGATTTCATCAGGGAACTTATTGCATTTGCCAAGTCTTCTCTCAACCATCTCCACCTAGATTAACCAGAAACCTTCCGCTACTACTACGTCAATGTTCCATTGTGTGTCTACTACAAGACCGAGTCAAGTGTCCAACACATGGACGTGCTCTCCTGAACAAGACGATGGTTGCTACTTTGATGCACTGCATTTAAACTGTTAGGATAAAAGAATTCATGGAAAATAATCATTAAAGTGTTGGAAGTAAAATAATGGGAAAGCAAGATACTGAGAGGGGGGGGGGGGGGGGGGGGGGAANGGGGGTGAATCAGATCTTAAAACTTAATCACTTAAAACAAATTGATCCATGTTCATACATATATGAATTTAACCTAACATCAGATAGTATCAACAACATGAAATATATAACCCATAACACAGAATTTTGGTAACCCAGAAACCCAAATAGGTAAAGCTATGGTGGGGATGACACCCACAAAATCTTCATTACTACAACAATAAAGTGTGCTTGTTAGGGCTACAAGATTTTGATTACAAAATATAATCTACCTAGTTAAAGGTATGTTCGGTTAAGAACTAAAGATCATTACAATCTACCTTGTGAAAGGATTTCAACTTATAGTAAAGTAAGAACTCGGCTAAGAGATTTAAAGTAGGTATGTTAGAACCAATCTGTTAAGAGATTTCACCTAATACACCTGTTATAATGTTTCAAGTAGTGATCCTTCGTTATGCACTTAGATGCTGATGACGGATCTGCTCTTTACAATACCTTTTGTGATCTCACAATCCGATATACTCTGCTCTTCACTGCTCTGTCATTCTGCTTGATCTAGGATTCTTCTCAAAATAACTCATTGTTCATCTTTCATGAACACAACTCTCTCTCTCTCTCTCTCTATATATATATATATATGTATGTGTCTTACTAGGGTTAGAAGCAATCTTATATGTCTTTACGAATCTGTTGGCGAGATTTAGATCAATGATCAAGATCTAATATCTATGCCTCCAATGCATTCTGATTTCCTGATTGACGCCATGCCATGCATAGTATAAAACAATTAAATGCGTAAATAACTCAGTAGATAAATATTAAATGCATACATATGTCAGCCCAAATCTCATACAAGTTAGCCTAAACATTTCACCTCAAAGTTTGAATCAATCCTGACATGTATGCCAGAAATTGTTTTGCTTGGCACTTAACATCTCTGGCGCTCAGCACTAAAGTATTCTACTTGGCTCGGCATGATGTAACTTGGAAATGTGTATTCCTTCTCGGTAATGTTGCTTGGCTTTGAATAGTTTGAGCTCGGCCACAATGATAACCAACTAAAACTGCCTAAGTAAATGACAAAGTGTAGGTCACTAATCATCAACAAAACTTTAGGGATTAAAAATCTCCCCCTTTGATATTAGTGGCAAAAACACACTTATAATTTTGATTCATTCCATCCAAAATGTTTCCTAAGTACACAATGTACCCCATACTATATACAAAAAGTACATAGTATACATGCCTTAAAAAAGATATATACATTTATACATGTACTTTTCCTCTTACGATGTATCCTTGTCAGATTTCCCCTTGTTTTTGTCACTGATTACAGGTGGGGTTAAATTGTACTTATCCAAAAACTATTTATGAAGTTGTAAGATAGACGCAAATGCAGTGTCCCAACTATCCTTAACAAACTTCATAACCTCTAATTTGACTTCTAGCTCGGCAGCTAGACTCACTAAACTTTCTGCAGTAGAGAGATTTGCATTTCTCTCAACCAATTCTTTTGCATCTGAAAATTCTTTCTGAATTACCTCCAGATGAGGTATCAGGTTGGTCTGAATAGTAATCAATTTGGCCCTTATCCGACCATCTTTAGCCATGACCTTGGATACTCTCCTTTGTGCATTAGTCAATCTGTTAAAATGTAAGGAGCTAGTGCTAGCATCCACACTCAATGAACTCCCAGTTGACTTCAAGTCTAATTGAAATTTCTCTATGTCCTATAGATTATCCTTTGTGAAGAATTCAACATCACGTAAATTCTTATACAAAGAATAAACATTAGTTGCAACTTCCTCTAAAATTTCTACAAGATAAGAAAGTTCAACCTACTTTGTCGCAATCTCTCCTAAGATTTTGGCCAGTACTTTGTTTTCAAATTTCCTCTCAGACCATTACAATAAATTCTCATTGGCTTCAATGTTGTCATCATTTACCTTTTGCAAAATATGAACTAACTATTCGAGAATAGGAGCTTGAGGATTTTCATCTTCCATGTCAAAAGATTTTACAAATATATCTTTGATGTCATGTAACACCTGCTTTTGCTTCTGCTCTCTTTTCATTTCTTCCTACCTTTTCTTCCTCTTGAGTAATTCTTGAAGAGTCTCAATCTATTCATAAGATAAAACATTGGGATCCCATGGTGGAATCAAAATTACTTCATCTAATGTGACATCAAGAATTAGAGACTTCTTCCTCATAACTTTCCTCTTAAATTTAGGTGAGCTACTGCTCGGCTTCTTTTGTACAATACCTTTTCCCATTTCAGTAGTAGTCACCATTGCATCTTTCAATTCAGTCAAAATTTCTTGTTGATCAAGCATGCCTCCTGCTTTAAGTCTAGTGGGAGTGGATGATGCAGAGTGTGGTAAATCAACCAACACTTGCACTGCCTCTTGTTCTTTAGGCTCATTGTTAGTATCCCTCATCTCCTCTCCACTATCTAAAACTATTTTCACAACCTCTAAAATAGGTGAATTTTGTATATTTACCTCTTGTTCATCTATCTTCTCCTTCTCTACTTCCTTTTGTTCAACTCTATCTATGGATTTCTCTATTTTCTTCTCTCCTTCAACCTCTGTAGCCTTAATAGGAGATTCCCTACTTGTATCTCTCAGCTCATCCTGACCCTCGGCATCCAAATTACTATAGTCATCAATTGTGATGTTAATTGGACTATCTGTTGTTAGATCAACAATGTTTATAGTCTCTATTTGTTGTTTTTGTTCTACTCCAGTCTTGTCAGGCCCAGTAGTAATTTTTTCTTTTGTTTTCTGAGGTGCAGGGGTGGTTTCGACTTCTTTATCCTTCTGTATAGATGTCCCTTCATCTATTTTCTCCTTTTGTGGAGCTATCAATCCAAAACTTTCCTTCCATATCCTTGTACTCTGATGTACTATACTTTCAATATCATTTTTCAAAACAACATATCCTCTGAGTTTAGGTTAAAATTTATGCTTGTATTCCTCAATGAATTTAGCTCTTTGTTTCTTAGTCAGCTCAGGGATAACCTTGGCTAATGTACCTTCTCTAATCTGTCTCTCACTAGTAAGTGAAAATTCCCATTTGCTAGATAGAAACTCATATAATTCATTCAACACATTGTTTCCTATCTGTAGAGGAGTTAACTTGAAATTGCTCATCATATCTAGTAGAGCTTCCTAAACTTTATGCTTATCCTCTACCTTCAATTTCTCATACTTGATAAACTTAAAGTTAGATAACCTTGTAGAATTTCTCAAATTCTTACATACGTTATTAATATCAGTGGGTCTTTTGAATGATGCTATTGGTATGTTGCTGGGTTCATCAGTTTCAGTCTTGTCTTCATCACTTTCTGGGTCCAAATGCAGTTTCCTTCTTAGTCTCTTTACTTGTAGGCTCGACACAGCCTTTGTTGAAAATTTTGTCTTTGATCCAGAACTACTCTCTCCAACCTTCTTTGCATAAAATTTTATTTTCTCTACTGGAGATGTGGTGGAAAATGCCCTTGTCCTTGGATGATTGGCAATTGGAGGGGTAACTTTAGGTTTTGCTTGGCTCAACTTAGTTACCTTGGCTACTGCTTGCTTCTTTCCTTTTACTTTAACATAGATCTCTTCCTCAGATTCACTTATTCTTTCTTCTTCTTCTTCTTCTTCTTCTTCTTCTTCTTCTTCTTCTTCTTCTTCTTCTTCTTCTTCAGATACATATTCTCCTTGTCCAGTAGATATGCCTAGAGGTGCATCCTCTGGCTCCTCATCACTTGACAATCCAATCATTTTCTTCAGATTCTTCACAATCTTTTTCCTCTTTCTCTCCATGGTTCCTGCCTTAATATTCATAGATATCTTTTCCTTAGCTTCATCATAATTTCCAAATCTCTTTGCTTTTGTATCAATCTCCTTTTCTAGGAGTGCTGTGATAGCTACTGATGTTTCATCAATGTTAACTTCATAGGGAAATGGCTCCAGCCATGATACCCTAGGTGTCACAGCATGAATGTAAGTGTAATCTGTATTGACTAGAAAACATATCTCTTCATAGTGCTTTTACACAAGTGAACTAGGAATTCTAGACCTAACCTAATTCTCTTTTTGAATTCCACAAAGTAGTTTCCCATAATGCTATTGAAATTATTGCCTAATTGCTGAATACATTCACTAATCTGCATAGTAATAGGTCTATCCTTCTTCCAAACAATATTTCCCAGTGTAGGAAATGACTTGTGTACATAGAATAATATGAAAACTAGTAAAGAGCCAAACTTACATGATGAGCTCTTAGCTTTTCTGATCGATAGTAAGTTCTCGGCTAGTTGTGTCAATTGCAACTCGGCAAGGTCGTAGGTATGATTCTTCTTGACTATCTTCCATGCTTGGTCCACAAATGTGTAGGGAACACTATCCAATTAGCTCGACTAATAGAACTTATGTGCAACCACTCTCACTCCAAAGTCAAGTTCTAAATCTTCAATTGTAGAGATAGTCATACCTCTGTTATTCCAGACAACTCCAGTGTTAGCTGTTATTTCTTCTTTACTTTGATCTCTCATTGTTCATTTTCCACTGATAATAGGATATCCAGTTACTTGATGAATAATATCTTTAGTGATCCTAACTGGTCCATTGTCTAGCCACATATGCATATTATGAACTCATCTTAGAACAACCTTGATCCATTCATCCTTGAAGTTTGGTGGAAAATCTAGGGCACGAGTTAACCCTTTGTCAGCTAAATGCTTGAATTCATCTTTTAGAACTCCATTTTTGCACAACTTTTTGTAGGATTTCCTCAATTCACTATCACCTACTTCACCAATCTTAACCATGTAATAAGATCTAACATCGTGGATCATAAGTATTTTTGGTGGAATAGATGAGAGGGCTCCATTCAGATCACCTAAAATTGCACTTTCAGGAATGACTCAAAAGTTATGAGGTGCACATGCATCACTTCTTACTAGCTTAATTTGTTTCAGCTCCTCCTCCATACCTTTGACTAGTGCGGAAGAACTTGTGGCCATAATATCTAAAATTAGGGTTCAAAAATGAAGAACAGGGTACCTCGGCAAGTAACACTTTGCACTGTTCACCTTAGGGTTGCCAACGGCACGCTGGCAAGATTTTTGAAACAAAATTTACTAAGATCAATTCTGCAACTTCTTTGATCACTTTATGAATACTAAAAATTGCAAGGTAAAATGAAGAATAAATTGTTCATCCTTATATAGACTTGAAAGGTTAAGGTAGGTAAACAATAAATGTTTTGCCCGTTAGGTTAGTGCAAACCAGTTGTCATTGGCCAATTAACACAACTTGCATACCACTCAGCTTACCATACTCAGCCAACCAACTCAGCACATATAGTGCAGTTAACTCTTCTCGAAATTTTTCACAAACATGTCCTGGTGCATCTCAACATATACAAATATGGACTTTGGCACATTTATATATTAGTAACTGATGTAAGAAAGGAAAATTGAAATGCAGTTCCTTACATACCTCTTTTGCTTAGTTAGAGATGATGTGATCACCTGATCCATTGGATTGGGTGACCTCGGCTTCACTGCTGCTCAGCTCTATTTTCCTTACCCATGTCTGGTTCATCTGTGCTCTTATTTCCTCAATAGTAGGAGCAGGTAATCTTGTCCTACACTCTCTCTTAGTGTGACCAATCTTCAAACAACTAAAGCAGACTAGGCTTCCATTCATCCAACTCTTAGATTTTCCTCTAAAATGTGTCTTTAAGCAATCTTAAGGTGCATGTCCATATTCTTCATAGTAATGAAAACTCTGCCTTGTGTTATAATCCCAATTGTAAGTGTTGCCTTTCCTAGGTGCCTTTGTTTGTGTCTTTGATGTCCATTGCTATTTAGTATTGGATCTACAGTCTTGTTCTTTATGACCATGTTTCTGATACTTGTAACAATAACCATTGAATCTTGGTTTGGGACGTGCATCACTTGCTTTAGCCCAACATTCATGTGCTTTATGTCCAAATTTCTTGAAATTAAAATAGTAACCATTGAACTTAGGTTTAGGATTGGCCTTACCTTTGTTGCTTCGAAAAATGTTTGTTGTATGACCTAGTTTTCCATAGTGGTGGAAAACAAGTTTGATATTCTTTGTCTTTGCATTCCTCCTTCCACCATTCTTAGATCATTCTCCTTTCTCAGTAGATGTCTTTGGTTCAGTGTGACCTAATCTAGAAGAATCTTTTGGTCTCCTTGATGCTTCTATCAGATTCTCAAAATGAGTCAAAGCTTCATTAGGTTTATTCAACCTTTCATTCAGTTCCTTCTCAGATCTCAAATTATCTTTCAATTGATTGTTCTCAGATCTCAAATCCATCTTTTCCATATCTTTCCTACTAATCTCCTGATTTGCAAGTAGCAGTTGATTTTCCATGTCAACATGATTGATTGTTATCATTTGCACATCATGTTTCCTTTCATCAAGTCTGACACTTATCACTCTTTTATCTTCTTCTGCCATAGCTTTGTCATCTTCAGCTTTCTTCTTTTGTTCCACTACTTCACATAGTCTCACTGTCTGCATTTCTTGTTCTCTTTTCAAGTTTCTGACTTCTTCACACAGTACATTGTTCTTTTCTAGTAGATCTACAATTGTTTCATCAGTCTTAGTAGAATCTCCATTCTTAAATAGATTTGCAGTGTCATCTTCCTGATAATGAGTATCATTCATTTGTTTAGCCAAATCTCTCCTAGCTGTCAATGATTTCTTCAATTCTTGTCTTTCTATCTCAAGATGATGTAATGATAGCTAAATCTTGAGCCTCTAATTCTCAATGACTTTACCCAACTTGTAAACCTCCATCTCAAGATCTGTACTCACAAGCTAATTAAAATATTTTGTAGGAGAACTGAGCTCTGATACCAATTGTTGGGAGTACAATAATGGGAAATGAAGATACTGAGAGGGGTGGGGTGAATCAGATCTTAAAACTTAATCACTTAAAACAAATTGATCCACATTCATACATATATGAATTTAACCTAACATCAGATAGCATCAAAAACATGAAATGTATAACCCATAACACAGAATTTTGGTAAGCTAGAAACCAAAATAGGCAAAACTGGGGTGGGGATGACACCCACAAAATCTTCACTACTGCAACAATAAAGTGTGCCTATTAGGGATACAAGATTTTGATTACAAAATGCAATCTACCTGGTTAAAGGTATGTTCAATTAAGAACTAAAGATCATTACAATCTATCTTGTGAAAGGATTTAAACTTATAGTAAAGTAAGCACTCAGCTAAGAGATTTAAAGTAGGTGCGTTAGAACCACTATGTTAAGAGATTTCACCTGATACACCTGTTAGAATGTTTCAAGTAGTGTTCCTTCATTATGGACTCAGATGGCGATGATGGATCTTCTCTTTCTAATACCTTTTGTGATCTCACAATCTGATATGTCTTTACTCTTCTCTTCACTGCTCTGTCATTCTGTTTGATCTAGACATCTTCTCAAAATAACTTAATGTTCATCTTTCATGAACACAACAACCCTTATCTCTATATATATCTCTCTCTCTCTGTATGTGTCTTACTAGGGTTAGAAGCAATCTTATATGTCTTTACAGATCTGTTGGCGAGATCTAGATCAATGATCAAGATCTAATATTTATGCCTCCAATGCATTCTGATTTCCTGATTGGCTCCATGCCATGCATAGTATAAAACAATTAAATGCGTAAATAACTCAGTAGATAAATATTAAATGTGTACATATGTCAGCCCAAATCTCATACAAGTCGGCCTAAACATTTCACCTCAAAGTTTGAATCAATCCTGACATGTATGCAAAAAATGGTTCTTCTCAGCACTTAACATCTCTGTCGCTCAACACTAAAGTATTCTACTCGGCTCGGCATGATGTAACTTGGCAACCTATATTTCTGCTAGGCAATGTTGCTTGGCCTTGAATAGTTTTAGCTATGCCACAGTGACAACCAACTAAAAATACCTAGGTAAGTGACTAAGTGTAGGTCACTAATTGTAATGACCCTGCTCAAATCTGACCTCAAAATGCTGATTGGAGGCTCAAGGAATTTCATCAAACAACTCACATGCAAGGGTCATATGACTGATATAACATTTCAGTTTGCTACAATGACTCTCTTCTTCAATTATCATCAATGAGAATGCTTACAAATGACTTTGAATTGACTAAACAATGTCCTAGCACGAATGTGCAACTTAATTTGACAATATCCAATGCATATATATGATCTAAGCATGAGAAATGAACACCTACAGCCAAATGGTATATTCACAAACAATTGGTATGCATACTAAATCCACGTGTGAATAATAATATGGAAATGCTTATTGACAACTTATCAACAACCAGCAACCTATATCTCCAACTTGCAATACAAAGACTCAATACAATGCTCATTAAATGATTTCTACATATGAAATATCCACCTACAGCCAAGTGAATTTTTATCAAACACTTGGAATGCATCCATCTAGAATCTGGAAGACTATGAATAATGTTACTAATCCAAACTAAAATCCAGCACTTGTTTTATTAACCAAAATGCAAAACATTGCCAAGACTCTTGGCAATTTACAACTTTTCTGAAGTTTGCTAATTTCTAAGTACAAAATCAGATTTCAAACATATACAAATATGACATGTAAATGAGCTCCCAACAATGCAAAGAAACCTGGAATGAGTTGCCTTGGATTGGGGATGAAGTAGCAAACAAGAACAAAGGAGAGTGCACCTTATGAGTGATGGAAGATGTCTCAGCCCTAGCTGCCCCTGCTGGATATTTCAAACTTCAAAAATAAAATAATAGTAGCTACAACCTCTACTTTTAATCACCAAACATCATTGTCCATCCTCTAGAAATTGATTTCTCCAATACCCATAAGCCAAAAACAAGTGTATGAAATTTAATGAATTTATTTGTGCTTCCCAGCCAAATTTGCCCCTGTTCTAGCAGACCTTAGAAAATAAATATAAATCAGCCTCTAAAGATCTCCTCCAACTCCAATAATGATCTCCATCTCTTTAGAAGTCAAGCACTACTAATCAAGTCCAAGATCAATGGATGTTATGGCTGCAATAAGCTAAATCGTGGCTCCCTCAAGCTGATATATATGMCTGTAATTTATTCCAGAATTGATAAAGATGCAGATTGAACCTTGAATAACAATTTTGATGAAGTCTCAATACACCAAAATGACTCCAGCAATGCACCAATTTATCTCTTCAAATCGATACCACCAAAAGTTTGGCCAAAGGCCATAAAATTTTCTTTAAAGTACAAGTAGAAAGTTTGAAGCAACTTCCTCAACTTTGCAATAATTCAAGTGATATTTCACACCCTCAAAATTGCCTACCAATTGAGAGTTTTCATTCTCAATGGCCAATTGTGACTACTGCAGAAACCCTTGGCTCCACAATGCACATCAACAACAAACAACAACATCAACAACAAATCTAGATGGTGAGAGTGAAGCCCAGGATGCCTATTTATTCTTTTTTCTCCACTTTCTCCAGAAACTTCTAGAACCTTATTTTATTTTATTTATTAAGTGACTTTATAAAATATTTTATAATTCAAGTCACTTTATTAAATTAANNNAATATAAAGTTACCTTTTAATATTTATTTATTTGATAACTTTATAAATAATTAACTTAATACCACTTATTTATTTAATTAAAATAATTAATTAGTCATCCTCATAAAATATTCATTATTTTGGACAACTTAATTAATTAAATTAATTAAATCAAATTACCTCCAAAACGGGGACATTACACTAATTATCAACAAAACTTTAGGGATTAACATAAAGTACATATGCATTATCTATCGCTCAATCAGTCAATTCATCCATAAAACATGATCATGATTCCATAGTAATAAACAAAGCATATTAATCTAGATAAAGCATATTAAGTAAGCATATGTCCATAGCATAGGTTCAGTGGTTGACTACCACATATTAGCAATTTTAAAGTATAAAGTCTTGGAGTAAATAAGAGAAAACATTGAAAAAGTCCTATCAAAAGTTCTCCTATAGTATATAAAGTATGCCATTAAAATGACCTATAATTATGCCCCCTATGAAGACTAGTGCCGGTCCTCAGGCACTGAGACGTTCAGGATCTTTTCAAGTACTCGAAGGTCTCCTTCCTGTGTCTCTCCAATCATGGAGGTGCCCACTCGCCAGTAGAATCTATTTGTCCTCTCCATATTCACACATCTACTTAGTTTCTATTGCTCACCTAGTTCATTATCCATACAGCTGTATAGCATCCATAAAAATAGAGGAGGCTGAAAGGTAAGTGGAAACCATCTTTCAGGCTGTGGCTGATGTCTCAGGTGTATATACCAGTGAAGACACTGCATTGCAGCTCGTAGGTTGATCACATTGTGTGGTTCTGCCTTTCTGAGTGCCATAGTTAATCTCCCCCATCACTGCCTTAATCCCTTGTCTTCTCTGTCCCCATCTGCTAGTAATAATCTCTCAAATTGCACGAAAAATTCTTCACAACTATCTAGAATTATTTTTCTAGGTGCAGAAACATGAAACCCATAAAAAATTTTCATCCAATCACAATAAAGTCATTGAGGTGACCAGATTTTAGGACGAAGAGGAAATGAAATAGACTATTCAAGTATTCTATACCTATGCAACTCTTCTCCATAATTAATCTCATTCTGGGTCTAGGAAAGGAGGGCAGACAAATGAATATCGCCAACAAAAAGCAGGGGATTCCAATCAGTGTTAAGAGGAACATCATAATTGTGAATATATAACTCGCATAACAAATTCTGGACACAATCAGGTGATGTATTATATGCGGCCACAAATTCTTGTGGGGTTCCTATGCCTGAGTTGAGATCCCGAAGGACTCTCATTAACTTCAATAGTAGGAATTTCTCCTTAAGGCATAGGGTACAAAACCTTAGTGGTGGTCTGCACTCTATTAAATCCAAAATTATGTCTGTAATGTCATTTATTTTACTGTGTAAGAATTCAATTTCTTGTTGCTTCCTCTCGATTTCCCTTGTCAATTTTGCCTTTTATAACTCCCACATTGACTTTTGATATTGCATCTCATTAAAATAGTCAACTGAGAGAGCATGAATAGTTACCTCTTCTAGCTTCCTATGTGGGACCGGCCTAGCTACTTATTGGCCTTCCTCTTTCTTTGCACAAATTGGCATGCTATGTAGAACAAGGGCCTTTTCCCCGTGATTTCCTTCTTGCCGAGAAGAAGATTCTTTTCTGGCTCCGTTGGGTTTTTCTACCTATGGAATTATACACTCTACTTCTTTACCCACATCAGTGGCTATATGATCCTCTTCCATCATATCATGGTGTTCTACAAATGAACTACCTGCTTCCGGTTGTTCTTGTGAAGGCTCCTCAAAGGATACATGAGAAGAGTCAACCGTAACAAGGGAATCCTTGATATCTGTTTGTGTAGTGTTCAAACAAACACTTCTTCGTAATGGAGTATCAATAGAAGTTGTAGGACGCTTCTGTGAAATTTTTCTTTTCTTGACAGGTGTGGCTGCAAGAGAAACACTAGAAATAGGAATATCTCAACTCATATATTCTTCCATCTTGGCCTTACCCTTACCCTTTTTATCCCTTTTCTTAGCTTTTAGGGTCCGAGAAACTATGGGAACCTCAGTTTCACCACTCTGTAAGGTAGGGTTTGGATGGCTAGATGCCACATTCTCGACATTAATTCCTGAAGGAGAAATATTTCCAAAAGGTTCTTCTTTCTCAACAAATTCCTCGTCCTCATCAGGGTTATTCCCTTGTTGTTTTTGAATTTTGGGCAATGGCTTAATCATGACCATTCAACCTCACAAAGTAGGTCAGCCACCCAACTCTGTTAAAAAAATGAACACTATCTTGGTCCTCTAAAAATGCCAAGTGGTTTTCTATTTCATTTTGTATAGGAGAACCACCCATCCTGCTATTCAAAAACTTCAACAATTTTTGAAAAACTCCTGAAAAATCCTCTTATTCCACTGCTACTATCAATTCTATTTGCTGAAATGCCACTGCTGTGCCCATAATTTGAATAAAGCTTTCTAGTTTTCTAGGTAATGCAGACAAGACACAAAATAAATTTATAGTGTTGTAAATCTAAGCTTGGATATTGAGTTTTAAAAAGATAGGACTGATTTTGAAATGTTATACGCAGGGGTTGTCAAATCATCATTTTTGACCTGACGACATAGTACAATTCTGGTAGAAAATATTAATGACAAAGGATGGAAATCATGATAGTAGATTTTAAACTAATGGAATATTTGAGATGATAGGATATTTCATTTATTACACACAAAACCTATTTACTTCCCCCTACGAAAAAGGTGACAAGTGTCCACACTTGTGTGGCAAAAAAGTATGGCAAAATCATGGATGAATTGCTATGTTAATTACAATGTATCATAATGATATTAAATGAAGGAAAAAAATTTTGAAACAATAAATTAATGTGTACCTTGAATTATTATACCATTAAATGCCCCAATCCAAAAATATTTGATGACATGGGCAGAGCAAAAATTTGAGCTGGCGCAATAATGAGGTGACGTGAATCTAATGATGGCAGAAAAAGTGATGAAAAAGTTGAGGGGATGGCATTTTTATTATGGAAAATAGATTTTCATGGGAAACATAATTTTTATTATGAATGCATGTGAACAAATTTCAAAGAGACGACCAGAGAAAATAATTACTCTGGTTGGATGTAGGAATTCCCTCAATAGGAAGAGGTACTTCAGCTACACGAGGTTTGATGACTGTAGGGTGTTTAGCTGGGGCAGGAAAAATATCAAATTGCAGCAGGAAATTGGCCTTTGTCTCAAGTTTATGGTACAGGCGAAGCCTCTGACCATTCACTAGTAACTTTAAATGTATAGGGTCAATGGTGGATAACTAAACTGCTCAGTTAGCATAAACATGTATAATCTCATAAGGGCCAAGACAATGTGTTGTAAGCTTACCTTGGGTTTCTTAGAATCTAGAGTCATACAAAAGAGCCTAGTCGTTAGGATCAAACGATTTGGTAAGGATATGAGAATAATGCTAGTTTTTTTGTTGTGCATGAACCAATTCAGTGTGCTACATGGAAGCTTTCCTTATCTCATCCAGCTAGTTAAGCTGCAGGATCCTATCGCATTATGCTTCAGTAAGATCAATGTTGAGCTGTAATGTCTTACATAAAGTCTTATGTTCAAACTCAGTCGGCATCACGACTATTTTTCCATATACCAAATCAAAAGGACTAAAACCTGTTGTTTTCCATGTAGTTCGATAGGCCCATATTGATTCTTAGAGGCGATTGCTATAATATTTCTTGTGTAACTAAACTATCTTGGTGATGATAGATTCTATCTCCCTGTTGGTGATTTTTTCCTGACCATTCACCCGTGGATGATAAGGGCTTGATTTTTGGTGGTGAATATTATACTCGTTCATTAGAGAAGTAATCAATGTAGAGGTAAATTGAGCTCCTTGATCAGTGACTAACTCTCTGGGCACACCATAACATGTGAATATCTCCACATACAAAAAATGTATGACCCTGTTATCCCTAGCATGCTCCATGGATCTAACTTTCACCAAATTGGTCACATAATCAATACATACAAGGATGTACAAATTGTCATCTAATGTAGGACTGATGGGACCAACAAAATAGATTCCCCATTTATCAAATGGAGTCACCACTACTTGAGGAAAGAGTTTCATTTCATCAGATTTAGTAAGCCGCCCCATCCTCTGACATCGATCACACTTCCTTATGTAATTGGCTGCATCCTTGTAGAGGGATGGCCAGTAGTAACCATTGTTAAGTACCTTCATGGATATCCTTTTGGTAGAAAAATATCCTCCACAAGGCTCATCATGACATTCCCCTAGGATGTCATAAGTTTTGTCCTCTCGAATACACCTTCTCAATATTTGGTTAGGGCCAGTATAGACAAACAATGAGAAATCCATGAAAAGTTGAAATTTTTCTCTATTAGTACCCACTTTTCCTTTGGAGAGAAGTGTAGAGGTACCTTTTGGGAAACCAAATAGTTAGAAATATCAGTGTACCAAGGATCTTGAGCTAAAATGGAGAACATATGGTCATCAGGGAAACTATCATCAATTACCATAGGCTGATCAACATTCTGCAAGCGTGAGAGAAAATTGGATACCATATTTGATCTGCCTGGCTTATCTATGATGGTAATGTCAAACTCCTATAGCAGCAACAGCCATCTAGCTAACCTGCCTATGATTGCAAGTTTGTTAGCTAGGTATTTAATGGTTGCATGGTTCGTATGCACAAAGATTTGATAACCAGTGATCTAGTGGTGGAATTTGTTAAGAGCATAGATAACAACCAATAGCTCCTTTTTGGTAACTATATAATTCAACTCAGCTCCTTGCAGGTTTTTGCTAATGAAATAAATAGCATGTTCTAGAGTACCTTCCTTTTGTCCAAGAACTACTCCAATGGCATGATCAGAGGCATCTATATGTATGTGGAATGGGAGAGTCCAATTAGGACCTTGCAAAATAGGTGCTTGAGTGAGAACAGAATTAAGCTACAAGATGGCTTCATCATAGTCTAGTGTCCAAATAAAGTTAGAATCTTTAGTGAGAAATGAATACATAGGACTGTCCATCTTGCTGAAGTCCTTTATGAATCTTATGTAATACCCAGCGTGACCAAGAAAGCTTCTGACATATTTCTATTTAGATGGGGTAGGAAGATTCATAATGACTTCAATTTTGGCTAGGTCTACCTGAATGCCAAGAGAATATATATAGTGACCAAGCAGTACTCCTTCATGCATCATCATAAAACACTTCACGCTGTCCAAAGACAAGTTGTGTTCTTCACACCTGGTGAGGACCTTTTCTAGATTGCCCAATGCTTTCTCATTAGTTTCACCATAAGTTGTAATGTGACCCATGTAGATCTCCATACGGTCATGGGAAATGTTAGCAAAAATGCTAATAACTGCTCGCTAAAAAGTAGCAAGAGCGTTGTAATAGCCAAATGGTAAAACTGAATAAGAAAAATTCCCCCATGGGTAGGTGAATGTGGTCTTTTCCTGATCCTTTAGGAGAATTTGGATTTGATTGTATCCATTGTACCCATCCAAGAAAGAAAAGTATTTCTTTCTGACTAAAGAGTCCAGAACATGGTCAATGAATGGAAGAGGGAAATGGCCCTTTTTAGTGGCATTGTTAAGCTCTCTATAATCCACACACTCTCCACTTTCCACCTTTCTTAGGAACAATAACTAGTGGGAAAACCCACTAGCTTTCTGATATAGGGTATATGAAGTCAACTTTAAGGAGTTTTTGGAGTTCGAATTTAACTATCTCACGTTTGGTAGGGTTGACACGCCTTTGTAATTGCCTTACTGGAGGTTTATCTTCATTTAGAAAGATCCTATGAGTGCATAACATTGGGTCTAGACCTTTCATATCAGCATAATCCCAGGCAAAAGCTATAGTATGGTTCTTTAGTAACTTGGTTAATGAAGTTTCCTACTGAGGAGTAAGTTTTCTATTAATGTTCAAGCAATGGTCAGGGGAAACTTTCAGTTGCCTAGTGAGCTCGACCATAGATGCATCTGTCAACGAGGACACTTGGATCTCATAGGGAAGCATTTGGTGATAGAGCTAATTGGATGTAGGAGAAGATAATTGGTAATCAGAGTACAACGGCTGCAAGGAGTGGTTTTGGAAGGAACTATCCAAAGGGTCTAAGTTTGATCCATACTAATTATGCATGATGTTGGTGGTTACTTTATCTTCCTCCTGAAGCTGCAGGAAGGGATCCTTTTTTAACATCATTAATTGGAAGACTGAATTAATAACTTTAGCTTCCTCTCCTACATCTGGCCATATGGGAGAGGCTAATTCCATCTGAGGTTGAGAAGGAGGATACAAGGCCAAGGTTTTGGTGTGCTGACCATCAGAAATGGTCATATCTCCTAACTGACAACCGATATAGGCATCAGCGGTAGCCAGCCAAGGACATCCTAGAATAATTGGATATCCTCCTAGGGTAGCTTTTGGTGAGAGGATCATGAAATCTGCAAGGTAGGACCAA
Organism: Thuja plicata; assembly: GCA_018584345.1. Classification (NCBI taxonomy): domain Eukaryota; kingdom Viridiplantae; phylum Streptophyta; class Pinopsida; order Cupressales; family Cupressaceae; genus Thuja; species Thuja plicata. The sequence goes on along the minus strand of MU223052.1, from coordinate 2,651,157 downwards.
GACTCAAGGTTAACCACAATGTCCTCCACCACTCCATCAATATTTACAATTGAACTGTCTGCGAGCTACAAGTAAGTAGGTATATTTCAGAGGTTGGTGATACCAAGGCATTGCATGATGTCCTTGGTCATGACATTAATGGTGGCTCAAAGATCAATCAAGGAATTTTTGATAGTAGTCCCATTAATAATGACCTCTACAACAGGGCTGCTAGGGTTAGAATATTTTGGGATAGTAAGTTGCCCTAACATGATGTCCACCAGTTTTCCCAGGACATGGACAATCTAGGGATCCTTCTTCTTGCGGTCAGGATTTTTAAAGCAAGCTTCCTTGATGGATTTTCCATAGCTAGGAACATCTTTGATTGCTTGGAAAAGGGGAATTTGGACGCTCATATTTTTTAGCCAGTCAAGGATATTGAAAGCTGCTTCGTCAGTGGTTTTCGGATTGCTATGCTGCAACCTTTGCAAAAAAGAGGGAATGGTATGCTGAATGGGTTTAGCTAGCGGTGTAGGGGCTACTGGAGTAGATGGATATTTAGGTTGATTGGGCTCCTCAAAAGGCATTTCAATGATTACCGAAGGCTCAGGTGTAGGTAGAGAGGCACCAGACCATAAGCGAATATCATCAAGGTTGATGGCATAAGAAGGATATTGCATGGGATACTGTAACGGGTCTGTAGCATACACATTTTTTTTAGGCATAGGAAGTTGATTGTTGGGGTTTGGCTATAGCTGTGTAGGTATCTGAGTAGGCTTAGGAGGTGGGTTAGTGGTTACAGGAGGCGAAAAAAGAGCTTGTTGTTGTGTAGGCTGCATAGGTGGTGGAAAAAGTCCTTGTGGTTGATTTGACCATTGCTAGACGCCTTGCCACTGTGGGTTTTGCTTCCAATTACCCTGTGGTGGATGCCACACCCCTCGAGTTTGTTTCCAACCTCTTTGGGTGTTTGGACACTATGGATTTGGTTAATTCTGCCACTGATTCTAGGAATTGTTCCAGGGAGGATTTTGATAATTCATGGGGGGTTGCCATTGATTATTATAAAAAGGACCACTAAATGAAAGAGGGTCCTGAGGCATACCTTTTCTCTACACCCATGGTCATCATTGAGTGATGAAGAACAATTGCTCATCCTCTAGTTCAATTGGTTTGTAATCAGTCTGCATTTTTGTAGTCTCCATGTTAGCAACCAGTTTGCATTTGCAGTCTCTCTTCTTTTGTCTACAATGTGGGCAGAATTCCGCTAGCATGGCCTCTACTTCCTCATGATTCTTCTTAGTGTGCATGGTGTCCATATAAGTGGCCATGTTGTTAATGATATCTTTCTTGAAATCGGACAAGATATTGGTTATCTCTTTCCGTGACGCACCAACACCATTGGACATTCCCAGGGTGGACCTATATCCCCTTTTCTTAACAGCAGCTCTAGAGTACATAAGACATATTTTCCAGATATCATCCCATGATGCCTAGGTGATATATCCTCCGTCCATCAGGTGTAGTGCCTTTGTGCATCTATCATGAATGCCTCGCAAAAAGAGCAACTTCTGAGATTCTTCATTAAGCTCATGCTGGGTATTCTTCTGCAAACTGAACATGAACCTTGAGACATAATCCTCAAGACTCTCATCCTCCTTTTGTGACATCTTAAATATGTCATCCCCTTGTATATCATTTCCTCAACAACACTCCTTGTATTTTAGCAAGAAATCATCCTTAATTTCATCCCAATTGTGGACAACATCCTTTCCTAATCCCATAAACCATCACAATGAAGAATCTTTAACTGTTGCAGGAAAAATCTTAAGTCTGTGGGCATCAGTGGTATAGTCATAGCTCCTACAAAGGATATCAAACTCAAAGAGAAAGGTATCTGGGTCCTCTATGACAAGGCCATAAATTTTGGAAGAGAATAAGAGGGAATATTCTTAAGGTTATTATTATCATGCTGATCGGAGATGGGAAAAGGAAATGTAGTAGGATTGGCCATCCTTCATGGCTACTGAGGTGGATTTTGAGGTGGGTTTTGAGGTTGGTAGATGACTAGCTGCCAAGGATTTTCTTCTCTAGGATTTTGGAGTTCTAGGTTGGAAAAGGCTTCAAAAAATAGATTGGATTCTGGTTGTTCCTAGAAGAACCCACATAAGTCACCCTCAGAAGATGAGGATGATGAAGGGGGCTTCAAGAAGCTCAAAAATAGCATCAATGAACTCACTTTCTTCTTCAAATAGGTTATCGGATTGATTTGACAAGTACCTTCCTCGGGCGTCTCTTTGTCTATTATGCATGCAAATAGTATGGAACGATGTGAATAGCAGTTTTTTCTTTTCAAGATGAGGCTTAATCTACTTAAAGAAGGAAATGAAAGAAAATCCTAGGAATGGTTGAATAAGAACCATGCTCGACACCATCCTTTATAGCAGCACCAAAAATGATCGCTCATTATAAAGGCTCAAAAACTAGGCATAATCCTTTAACTTAGGGATTGTACATCCAACCAAGCACTTCATCCTCTTTATAAGAAAATCATTTACAATGTCAAACCCAGGGAATGTGTTACTTGAATTGGGCCAAAAAAATTAATGCACCAAGAACTTTCTCAACCAATCATTCTATAATTTCTGTAGGAAGCAAATGCTAAAAAGAAACTATTCTATGGCTATAGGAAGTAAATGCTTTTGAAGGGAAACTATACTATTGCTGAATGAAATGAATACTCGAAAGAAAGATAAACTATTATCATGAAAATAAATACTTGAAAGTAAATGATGGAAGTGAATACTGCTATCATAATGGAAGAGTGCACAAACTAAATACAATGCCTTAGTTACTCTGCTACTTGGCTGCAGGAAGCGATAGCTATCTTGTGGCTTTGCCTGCAGGAGCTATTCAACATAGGAATTGAAATGATGGAAATGTAGGAAAGTGAACTAAAATAAAATGAATCTAACTATGGATTCCTCACCAAGTGGGCTCCCTTGGGTGAGTACCCAAAACACTTAATTACATAGAATTAATCTCAACACTTCATTTTCTTATTAAAATGAATAACAGAGTACAAAGATTCACATCAACATTAAAACAACATAATTGAAATATATTGAAAATATCATAATAATTCCCTCCTTCTCGCGTAGCAGCGGGGATTTATTCAAAGGAAAACATCTAATTTCTAAACTCAACACACCCTAAGAAAAGGTGAAGCTTTTATTACAAACAACTAACATAAAGGAAAGCTAGAAAGCAAGAAATGGAATTGGTCCAGAAAAGAGGAAAGAATTGCTTAGACATTAGATCTAACTTCACACTCTCTCCTAGATTTCATTAAGGAACTTATTTTTTTTGTGAAGTATTTTCTCAAGCATGTCCACCTGGATTAATTGGAAACCTTCCGCTACTACTATGCCGATGTTTCATCCATGTGCGTCTGCTGCAGGACAGAGTGAAGTGTCCAGCACATGGACGTGCTCACCTAAATAAGATGAAAGTTGCTACTTTGATGCATTTCATTTAAACTATTAGGATAAAAGAATTCATTGAAAATAATCATTAAAGTACATATGCATTATCTATCACTCAATCAGTCAATTCATCCATACAACATGATCATGATTCCATAGTAAAAAATAGAGCATATTCATCTAGATAAAGCATATCAAGTAAGCATATGTCCATAGCATAGGTTCAGTGGTTGACTACCACATATTAGTATTTTTAAAGTATAAAGTCTTGGAGTAAATAAGAGAAAACATGGCAAAAGTCCTATCAAAATTTCTCCTACTGTATCTAAAGTATGCCATTAAAATGGCCCATGGAAGATTTATAGTTTTTTAGAGGACTTGTGTGGTTTCACATTGGATTCACATAGGGTAAAAGGTTAGAATGAGGTAATATAATTATTAAGGAGTTTACTAGAATGATCATATTTTCCAGAACTATACTAGTGAGTTGAGGGCACAAATTATTTGAAGTCTCTTGTGGAAATAGCTAAGGCCATTGATCCCACATTCATAGTTCTCAGGATAAATTTAACATTTTTATAATCACATGTATATATGTTAAGTATCTTAAAGGAAATAAATTTTGACTTAGCAAGCTTAAGTGGTTGGTGGTTAGGGAAGACAATTTTGGTAGGCTTGTGGTTAGAGGACAGACCACAAGTTATTGATAGATGGTGGTAAAGATTAGTTGGATACAAATACAAGAAGATGAACACCTTGATAGATGGCAGGCTCTCACATGATCTAACTATCCTAGCCATTAGAAGAAAAATCCTTCATGTGATTGTGCAAGAGTGACATGTGGATGTGGCTAGCCAGATAGATCAATAGTGTGGCATAGATCCCGATGAATAAGAACATGCCACCTAGAGATTAATAAAATAATGATGATGTGCAGGAATGACACGTGGAAAGCTAACAAGGAATGTCAAACCAGAGTGTCACGGGGATATACAATAGTTAGAATAATCGCTAACCAACCATGTCAACCTACCATGTATCTTTGATTGTAAAGGAGAGGGAGAGAACATGCACAATCCTTGTGTGAGATGGTGAATAGATGGACTTATGGACTTGTCAAAATTTTTTGTGTGGTAGGAGTTGTTGTATGAAAAATCAAAATATTATTAACCAGGGTAATCTATATTTTTTTCTCTATGATCTCATTGATTGACCTTTTGTGTTTAAAGACAGGTGTCCAGAAATTGATTTAAATACAGATTGCCAAAAATGAATAAGTATGCAAGGGAAATCCTATTAGAAGGACCACTATGATAAGATTGAGATGATAAAAAAAAATATTCACTACAATTGAATTTTCAGAGCATCATAACATTTCATTAAAATTTCAATGGAATGTGACATGTCTCAGATTACTCACTTCCTTATGCTTGCAGTTATAGGTAGTGAAAGGTAATTTTATAAACATATTCTATACAAGTAGACAAGGATTTAGGAGTTATAAATGTAATCATTCCATGGCCTATTTTCCTAGACCTTACTTAACATGGGTTTTTTTAAGGATAAGTAACGTCTCTAGATACAGATGCAAAAAGAGTATTTGGATTGATTGTATGGGGAGAGTACATTGTTTCTAAAGATGTATTAAAATGATGAATAACTTGGAAACTTGCAAATCATTTGAGCTTCACCATTTGTATACCCTTTAACTCAAATATATTGGTTTTTTGGCTAGAGAAGAGGACAAGGTGATGTCAAGTCCTTGGGTGGCTCTTTCTATATTTTTATTAGTACATGAGGGATTCCTTGAAAGAGTTCTGATGCAAATCTTGCATCCTATATTCTCTTACATTGCATCCATGAACTGTGCTATATTGGTAGGACTCTGCTGTTTGTTTCTTCTAGCAATAGTATTGTTGTTACCAAGTGATTTAGTTGATGTGTACTTGAATGAGTTAGAGAAGAAACATATCTTGTTGGTTATTTTTTATGTCATACTAACTAAACATCAACCTTTTCTTTCTCTAATACAATTTTAAAGAGAAGCCAACTCCAATTATTATTTCATGTAATGAAAAGCACCAACTAAAAAGAACTCATACCATGCTTCTACACTTTAGGTTCTGCTATACCAAGGGGGGATACCCTTTAATACCTTCAAATAATCTATATGGTATTAATCAAGAGGGAATCTCAAAGAACTCAACATAACTGGGAGATACTAGATAACTGGCTAATCAACCATTAAACATCAACCATGAAATGGAGTATGAGAGAGATAAATCACAACAAACTTGTACAAATGGACATAATGGATTTTATGTCTGTGTTTGTAGAAACATATCCAATATATAACTAGACATGCAACAATATGGAACTTATCAATTTTTTGATCAGTGCTTTATCCATTGGGTCATACTCTAAAACAAATACAATATGCAAAATTCAATTATTATGAGAGATTCCAGGCCATAAACACAACTATCCCAAACCCATACTACTTATAAGATCCTAGTGTATATTAAGATGAATATATGTATTAATTAGAGCATCAGATAATTTGATCTTTGATCAAAACTCTAAAAAAACTACATAAACACATATAAACTCTATGCTAATGAATTAGAAAAATCATAACTCATAAGACATAACACCACAAGAGAGATTGGAATCTGGATCTTTGTATTAAGTTTAAAGAATTATACTTCTATATACAAGATATAATCAGAGATAACCTCTTCAATAATGTGCAAGAGATCTTCTAACTTTATTTCTAATCTTGAAACCTATCTAGTACAATTCTGCTATATTCCCTTGACAAAAAACTTTACAAAATGCTTACAATACTTAATTTTCCAGCCACTTGTAATGATCTTGGGAATCCTTTTATAGAAGAGGATTGCAGAAAGCTATGGATCAATTGGATATAGGAAAAAATATATGACTCATACAAAAGAAAAAAACACAAATGGAATAACAACCACTTTGTTGCAAGATTTTTTAAGTACTTTGTCTTCTTACTGCCTGCTTCCTTGCAACTTCTTCAAACTTGTTCGAAAGTCACCAGGTGGAATTTTTTGTCTTGGTTATCTAATATACTTCTCTTTGCATCTGCTTGTCTTGTTCAAAAATGTTGGGAAGGCCGCCACCTATTGATTATCATACAACATCCTCTTCTTCTTGGTTGGCTATATTATATCTATCCTTCCATGAGGTGAACACCTCATCACTCGGCCAAGGGAAATTGATGACCTCCTCTTTCTTTCTATTCAATTCATCCCAACTGGCCTTTTCCTTCTCAATTTCCTCTTTCCAAAAACCAAAGTATAACTTGGCCTTGTAAATAATTTCAATGGTTTGAGAAAACAAAAGTGTACTCTCTACAATGATGATGATGTTAGTCCTTATTTCCAATTCATCATTCATCTGGTTCATCCACAATGCTTCCCATTTTTTTCTTTTCATTCTTCCTGAATAAATTTGGGAACATTTCATAACGGGTTTTGGAGTATTCCTTTCTTAATGTCTATACCTTTGTAAGGATGATACTCCTCCTTATATGAAAATCAACTAGAGGTTTAAAACACTTGTAAGTGGAAACTAACATAGTGTACACATTATATTCCTTCTTAGATAAAGAGTAAAATGACTTTAATTCTTCCTTCTTTCCTCTCCACCTTTGCATAATTAAATCCTATTTATCTTTGTATTCATTGAAAGAATCTAGTATGCTTATAACTTTCTTACCATGTAAGTAACTAGAGGAAGGATCTAGATCATCATTAAAATGCATAAGTGTGGTCTTTATCTTATATTCATAAGTTTTTTGCACCCATGCTTGTGCCTCCCTAAACTTTATGCTTTCTTCATCCCATTTCTTGCTTATCCCTTCCAATCTGGTCCTTTCAGATACTAGTTTGTCTTTTTCAAAATCTAGATCTACCTCTGTAGTATGGGAAACTGGTATGGGGGAAGGAAGAAATTATATAATTGGGCTAGAGGAAGAAGGTAGATGTGGGTCCTGTGTTATCACCCTATGTGGAGAAACTTGGGCTAACTGTTGCCCCTCTAGTCTTGCGATTCTTTTATCTTTCTCCAAGGATTTTATCCTTTTGTCATTGTAAGCATTCAAGATTGTTTCTAATTTGGTTCTTAGACTCTTAATTTCTTCCTCTTTCTTCTCTACTAATTATAGGCCAAATTTTGTAGTCTCCAATGTGATGCCTGAGCTACTTCTACCCTAGACATTTTTGTAACTCTTTTTACCAGCAGACTGCCTGCCTACCCAATTTTTGTTTCTTCATTAATATTTTTCTATTCCCTCTTTTTCAATGACCACATTACTAATGTTGCATGGTCTTCACTAAACTTAACCCCTTTATAAGCTTGTTGAGATTCTGCCTCAGTGGCATGCATGGGTTTGGTCTCTTTTCTAACAACATCAAATACCATAGCATCAACTATGTCCCATTCAGGTAAGATAAGTACTCCTTCTTTCTTGACTAGATCTCTACCTTCTTCAGGAGTATTTTTGTAAAACTTGGCTATAATATCTTGTTTTGCCTCATTTTCAATCTCATCCATATTCTTATTAGGTTGATTCTTTTGCCTTTGTTGACATTTTTCTTTCAATTCATTAATGTGAATTCTCCATAGAAACTGAACAAATGCCCTAGCCTTTACAAATTTATCATCTGACATAAACTCATCCCTGGCTTGTTTTGTAATTAGATCCAGCTCTTTGCCAACAAATTCAACAATGGTCAAATCCATCTTAGTATGTTTAGGATCTTCTGGCATCCCTTCTTTCATCTCTTGGGATGTTATGAAAATGTTCCCTACATCTCCCATATACAGTAATTGTTCTACAATAAATTGTTCATCCATATGTAATGGGGATTGGGAGGGGGAATATAATTTTTCCAATTGTTGTCCCCCTCCTTCTATTCTCTGCTTCTTTTGAACTGGCATTGATTTAGATTCTTCTTTCTTGGCCCTCTTCCCTTTTGAGTTAGAAACCTCTTTATCATATACCTATGTTTGAGATAGGACCCTATAGGATGTTTCACCCTTCTGCACTACCATATTGTACCCTTGTTTCTAATCTATTATATATTTTCCTGGCAGAACAATCCTACCATGTATTAATTTTTCTCAAGATAGCCTTAGTCCTTTCTGGCTCTACTTCCATTACTGCTTCTTTCTTTTGATTCAATGTGTGCATAAAATCCTCAAATAAAGACATCAATGTATCAATCTTCTTGGCCCAAGGATGCAACTACTTCAAAGGATCATATCCTTTTTTAAATTGTTGGACAAATTCCAAGGCCTTCTATAGACCAACCATTTTTCTTTCTTAATCTCTTGCTCTTGTAAATTGAATTCATTCCTTATGTTGTCCTTTGAAAAGTTCAATTGATGATACAATACTAGATACTTTGTTATTTTCCTGAACATATCACTGATGAATCCTTCAGTATCAACACATATTACCACTAATGTTGTCATTTGATAGGGTTCATGGTATTTATTTAAGTGTTTCTATCCCTCTTTGGTGATAACAAATTGTTGGACAATTGTGATAGTAGGGAAGATAGTGCCTTTCCCTTTCCCTGTCAATGTCTCCTCTTGTAGTTCGGCAATTTGTCTAATTATTTCTACAATGCCTACTTTTAGAAGGACCTAATATGGGAGTATATTTGCAACTTCTCTGAAACCATAAACTCTAAATATTGTTGAAATAGGGTATAAAATGATGTCACCCCAATTCTGTACGATCTCAACACTTTTAAGAAATTCTTTAGGTCTTTAAAGATTCAATAAACCTTTGTGAATTCTTGGATTATTTGAAAACAATAATTCTTTGAGCCTGGAAGCAAATCACCTATCAAAGGTGATGAAATTGGCCTCTTTCCTATTCCATGAAAAATCCACACTCCATAGTTGGATAGGAATCTCCTCATCATCTTTGAACCTCTTTAGATCCATCTCCTAATCAAAGTAATCAACATTCTTGAATGAGATTATATGCATTAACATGGAATACCATTCAAATGACCTGACTACCTTGGAATTTTTTTATACTTATTAGACCCTGGTGAATTAGTTCAGCAATATGGGTAGAAAAAAAAAAAAATGATAGCCAAGTATGGATGAAGAATTTGAACCATCATGACCATATAGTGAATATGCATCACTATTTCTTCATCTTCTCAAAAATATGACTCGAGGCATTGTACATTCCTCTATCCTTTTAATTGAAATAATCTAATTTGAATGGCTCTAGTGTATTAGGGCCTACGACAATCAGGTCTCCTATCTTGTTAAAGAATTCCATCAAAGGACAACCTCTGAAATAACTTCTTTGAGCCTTATATATTTCCTTGAATTGATCAAATTCAATGTTTTCCATTTGACAAGAGGGATCATTTAATTGGAACACTGGCCCTTTTTTTTTTTCCTCAGGTGTGATAATTACTAAGATATTGTTGTTTATATCGATTAGAACCCGAGAAACACTGTCATATGTCTCTAAAATTTGGATTAATAAGTCTGTGTCCATGAAAACCATAGGGAATATTAACATTCCAATAGCAAACTGCCAGATGTTACTATTCGGGGCAAATGCATTCCTCTAGCTAAATGTCACTTTTAAAAATCCCAAACCAGTCATGCTAATTTTGACATCTCTTGCCCATCTTCCCCTATCATACAAACCCTCCCCAAATTTCAGACAAGGATGTATTGGCACTATTTCTTTGAGTTTAGTTGTGTCATTTTTTGACCTATTTAATTGTTTTAAGATATCCTCACATACATTTTCTCCTGATAATCAGTTTTCCCTAAAATTTCTCTTATGGGTGCCATCCTTAATTTAGGGTTTCTAGACAAGAAAATAATAGTTTTTTATGCAAAAATTCTACTTGATTCACAACACCGAAACCCTACTGCCAATTCAATTCACAATTGCTTAGAAATGTAGTCTCAGAAAAACTCACCCATTCTCCAAATTTAGGAAACAAATAGATATATCCACAATTCAGCTATGCTCCAAACCATTTCAATCAATTATGGATTTTGAAAACTCAACAAGACAATATTATACATATTCTCAATTATAATCTGAATTTAATTCCCACTTGGATGCCTACACGCTTTGCCATTAATTTCACTTTGTTTGAAACTTCATGGTCCAACCATTTAGAAAATTCTACTTTACCCGTTTAAAACGTGATGGTATATCTCAACACTTCCTATTAAATACTATGGCTAGCAATGGGTAATGAAAACCACTATAATTTTGGACACATGTTTGCTAGGCGCAATGCCTTGATGAGTAGATCTCGATCACCTTTTCTTTAAGGCTTTACGTTGTCCGTCCGATTAACATCAACTTGCAGCGCCTTTACATTCCTTTATAGCCCATGACCGATGCTCTCATTTATGCTACGTGTCATGCTAGCATGATACCTCAATGGTTAATCTCCTTAAATCTTTGGCTTAAGGATTTACAGTCACCATTGGATCTTTTTAAAACTATAAGTGCTTTACCTTCCTTTACCTCTAGCTATGTCCCATCACTTATCCACTTGTCGTGCTAGCACAATGCCTTAATAGGTAGATCACAATCATCTTTTCTTTGAGGCTTCACGCTGTTCATCCAATCAAAACCCACTTGATCACATATTAAACTTACCCTTTACTTCATAACTGCAGGTCCCACAAACTTTATGAAAGACATGTGGCAGCAAGGCACAGTACCTCAAAGGTTATATGTTCTGGATCTTGTCATTAAGGAATCATGCAGACCGTTGGATTGATTTAATTTGATCATTGGTTACTTAATCACCATCTTACTGATGGTAGGTTTAAAATCTTGGATAGGACATGCTTCATCAAGGCACAATGCCTTAATGGTTAAACATTTTTCATCTTCGGGATGAGGCATTACGCTAGCTGCATGATCAAATCTGATATGCACACTTTTTACTTTACTTTAACTATAGGGTCAGACCCACTTGGGATACATGGCAGATCAGTGCAATGCCTTAATACTTAATAAAACTACATCTTATGATTAAGGAATCATGCCAACAATTGGGTGAACTTTAAGTTACATTACCTGTACTTCATTCTTTATCGCTGAACAAGACCCTCCATATGCCAAGTGTTACTCAGGCACAATTCTTTGATAGATAGATCTTGATCATCTTTTTACAGAGGGTTTGTGTGATCAAGTCTAATGTGATTATCTTTTACCTTGACTATTATGAATTCATTCGGACCCACTAGGATATACACAAGTGCAATGCCTTGAACAGTAGATCGAACGCATCTTGAGATAAAGGCAATGTGCTGTCCATTGGATCAAATAGAATCTACATGCACTTTATCATAACCTTTTTGACCATTGTCAGACCCACCAAAGACACGTGGCCTTTAGGTGCAATGCCTTGATAGATAGATCTTGATCATCTTTTGGGTGAGGCAATGCATTATTTGTTGGATGAAAACTGAGTTGCACGACACATGATGTAAAACTAGAAAGGCCCACGGGGCATCCAGACTTAGGATAAAATAATTAAAGTGCTAGGTCTAAAGGATAAACATAAGAATGACCCCACTCAATGGTAAAATGAACACATGGGTTCATAATACTTTAAGTGATTAAATAAAGTAACTCAAAATTAGAACCCGCCCTAGAACCTTAGGGTTTTAGACCAATGACCCAAAGTTTGAAAACACAATTACTAGGGTTTCAAATAACACAGAACCTGGTTTAACCTTGAAATACATGACTCATCACTTGAGATAAAAAAAATTTGTATAGCCCTAACACTGGCTCTAATTGGGGTTGAATGCCTCTTATAGGTATTCCCAGAATCAAGAATCTCAGGGGGAAGAAGACCAAACTAACCAAAAGAAACTAACCTACGAGCACAATAGAAAATAAAAACTAATCAAGAAACATAAAAAAACCAACAGAAGAAAAGAGAACTATCTACAGAACCTACTGTTCATGGATAGTAAAACTTCATGAGAATTATAATTTTAAGAATTATCCATGAAATGGAAATTCTAAAAAAAAATTAGTTAGATCTTTCAATAAATAAGAGTTTTGTCAATATCTTTCACGGATGACATATGGTCCTAACCAAATTGGATCAAATTTTCCATGTTTACCCTTATCCTCCAATTTAGCATTCCACATTAACACAGAGTCTCCAACACTGAATTTTCTTGGCATTGCCCTTTTATAATACAAGTTCTTAACTTGTAATTGAAGCTTACCATTTTTTACAGAAGCTCCCTCCTGGTCTCATCCAATTCAACCAAGTCATCAATTCTTAATTCCATGTCACTTTCAATATCATCATCATTTAATTGCAAAAACTTGTACATCTGCATTAAATTATTTTGAGGCAACCTTGCCTTAATCCCATACACCAAGTCAAAAGGAACACATCATATTTCCCTTTTAAGAGTCACTCTATCTTCCCAAATAACCATTGTCAAATTTTTGTCCCATGCCTTCTTATTTTTGTCCAAGACTGTTTTAATGATTTTAAGAAAACTTTTATTGGTAGATTATGCTTGACCATTTCCTTGTGGGTGGTAGGGTGCAGTGTAAGATGTCTAAATACCATATTCAGTACAAAAATTCATATATTATTCAGATTCAAAGCAAATGGAATTATCTTATACAATTCTTTTTGGACAACCAAACCTTGTAATAATGTATTTTAACAAGAAATCTATCACTACTTTACTAGTTTCCCTTTTAGTGGGGATTTCTTCAACCCACTTAGTAGAGTAATCAATTGCCACAATTATCCAAGAATGCCCTCCACTATATTTAATTGCTATCTCTCCAATGAAATCAATACCCCATTGTTAAAAAGGGGCATGTACTTCTACTGATGTCAAAGGTACATTACTAGAAAATTTTTACTTACCAGAAAATCATTGGTAGGAATCACACTTCTTGACTAGTTGATGAGCATCTTTGAAAATAGTAGGCCACCAGAATCCTGCTCTTAGAATGTTATCTGTAGTAGTATTTTCCATTCTTTTTTCATTCATTCCTGGTGGACAATTCATTTGATACATTTGATCACATGTCTTTAAGACAATCTTAATCCTATTTGTAGAGCTTCATACTCTGCAACATTATTAATACATGCAAATAACAATGTGAATGAGAATTTGAAAGTTTTTCTGCTGGGAGCTATTAAAAAAACTCCAGAACCAACTCCCTCCTTAGAACTACCACCATCAAAATACATAACCCATAACTTATTTTGTTCTGGTAAATTACTTTCATCTTTGGATAACAGTGTGGGTTGTAACTTTCCTTCAACCTACTTTTCCTGTACTTGGAAAGATCCCATCTCAATGTCTAGGAAATAGTTCATAATTTTATCTTTTTCTTCCTCATTCATGTGAGGAGTTGTGGTCTCTCTAGATACCTTAATGTTTTGACCAGAAATATTAAATGTAGAAAATGATAGATCACACTAAAAACTTCCTCCCATTGAAGCACTCCATTTTCTGGATATTTGCATTCCATATTGAGGAGGAATATCCACAACTAGTACACTCATTGTTAGTATTTTATTAGGATGTGCAACCAGCTTATAAGGCAAGGCCTTAATTGTTCCAATAACATACACTTCTCTAGAATCCATGGCCTGACATCTCCCATGTGGTGTATCCACCTTTAATCCCATTGACTTCATCACCTCAATAGGCATGATAATATTAGATGCCCCAGAGTCAATCATAGAATTTTTATACATCTTTCCATTTATAAGAAAATTTAGGAAAAAAGGATCTACAGTTCCCAATGTAGTACTAATAACATTTGTATCCAGATACATCAAAGGAATCTTTGAAACAAGCTCATCAGATTCATTTGACTTATTTACAGGCTTGTCTTGTGGATCTAACATTTTCTTATTTGCCTCTGGTCCAAGAATATTTGTTGAACTAACACCTTTTACCCATGTTAAATCTTTCTCCTTATGGTCACCTATTCTCATAATTTTTTAGTAAAGGAACCTTAACAGTAATGCGGGACAAGAGTTTCCCCATATCAACAGGGGTATACTTCATATTAGACATTGTTAGAATAGTCCCAAAGGATAACTGAGAGGGGCGGGGGGTGAATCAGTTATCAACTAATTTAATTATTTTCTCTTATTAACTCAAGAATACAATAAAGTAAATTCACATTCAGATAATACAATAGACAACGCCACAATTTGGTTACGGGGAAACCAAATGGTAAAAACCCTAGTGGGAATTAACACCCACAATGAACTATACTTGTTTAAATAATCCCTATTAGAATATCTCGCAACCTTTTTAGGAGTTTTAATTTATAATGCAATAAGTATATTGACCTGGTTAAGGGGCTGACCCTATTAGGAGTCTTTTACAAATAACCCTGTTAAGGGTGAGGACTCACTATCCAAAAGCTCACTGCTTCAATGGTGAAGGCTACAACCTTCTATAGAAAAAATATACACTATATCTGATGATGAACTATAGAGTAGACCTGCTATCTTGATCAGTTCCAATGTATTGTAATCTTCCACTACTTCTTCACATAGATCCTTGATGAATGAAACACACTAATATTTTGCTGTGTACTTTTTCTGTTTCTTTTCTTCTCATTCACACTTAGGGCTCAACAAATGAGCTACTATAAGTATCTTCCTCAAAGTATGAGATCATGGGACCTGTTAGGAAACTCTTCATAACATCCTTATCGGCTTAACTAACCACACAAGCATAATTACAACCATGCAATATAAAATGAATAGACATGATGCTTCACAAAGTCAGCCTCACCAAATTAACTCTAACATTGCAATCTTTTTGAAACACGTTTGGTGCCTTTAGATAACTATCTTCAGCTCATAACTAATCTTGAATATACACACACATATCTTGAAGATAGGCGCAACTCAAGAACCAATGTAATACGTCAGCTCTGTACAGATAAACTCCAGAAATTGTAACTGCCACTAACAAAATTACACAACACAACTAAAACTTCATGTCTGAGTCTGCGTGTATGAACAAAACATAAACAAAATATCTACAACATGAATATAACCATGCAAGGCCTGATAACATCATTCTGATAAGTACATACAGAATACTACTATATATTATATGCTGTCATCAATGACAAACATACAAGCAACTAGCTGCTAGAAGTAAATCTCTAACAATATCTGCCTTTGACATTGATGGCAACATATGATATTAAAAACATCTTTAGCACATGGTGTCTTCTTTCTTTTTACAATCTTCTATATATCCTCATCAAAGATTCCTCTACACTGCTATAGCTCCTCTATCTATGTTTTTAAGTTACACAGTTATATACTCCCCCAGAGTATATGGTCCACCTTACTGCATACTCCCTCTTTGACATCAATGGAAAAGGGTGCCATAAACAATTAGGCATAGGTACTACTCCAGAAGTAGAGTAGTTAACCATACATTAGTTACTATGGACTGATGTACTTGCTGCTTAATCTAATCAGACTTAGGAGACTAAATTACTCCCAACTTCTCCTTGAGATACACAAAAGTATATTTTGATAAAGGCTTTGTGAAAATATCTTCCAACTCTTCTTTGGTGCTCACATAGTCCAATTTTACTTCATTATCTGTAATTTTTTCTCTAAGAAAATGGTATTTGATCTCAATGTGTTTTGTCTTTGCATGCATCACGAGATTCTTGGACATGTTGATAGTACTGGTGTTATCATAGTGAATAACAATAGGATAATCAACCTGTATACCAAAATCTTTAACCATCTTCTTGATCCAGACCATTGTTGAATAATTCAATGTTGTTGCAACATATTCAAATTTTGTTGTCGACTGAGAGATACAATTCTTCTTCTTGCTTACCCAAGAAACCAGCCTATCTCCAATAAATACTACTCCTCCAGAAGTACTCTTCCTATCATTAATACAACCTGCCCAATCTGCATCTATATACACATGAAGTTGTACATTCTCTGATTTAGGATACCATAAAACATAGTCTATAGTTCCGTTTAGATATCTTAATATTCTCTTTATTTCCATTAGGTGATTCTTTTTTGGTTCAACTGTAAATCTACCAATAATGCCAATTGCATTAGATATGTCTAGTCTAGACTGAGTGAGATATATAAGTTTTCCAATAATAGATTTGTACAATGTCTTGTCAACTAATGTGGAATCATCCTCTTTAGAAAGCTTTCTTCCTGTTATCATAGGAGTGCAAACTGCCTTACAGTATTCCATCCTGAAAGTCTTCAATATTTCCTTCACATATTTGGACTGATTTATGAATATTCCTTTATCTGTCTGCTTTACATTCAGTCCCAAAAAATATTTTATAGGACCAATCATGCTCATTTCAAATTCATTCTACATTTCTTTTGCAAATTCTGCACTAAGCTTGTCATTGCCTCCAAAGATAATGTCATCAACAAATATGGCAACAAGTAGTAATCCATCAAATATCTCTCTTATGAATAGGTTACAATCTACTACTCCTTTCTTGAATCCAATCTTGGTAAGATAACCATCTAGTCTCTCATACCAGGCTCTTGGGGCCTGTTTAAGTCCATAGAGTGCTTTCTTCAATCTGCATACCATGTCTGGTTTATTTGAAAGATTAAATCCTTCAGGTTGTTCTATGTAGACTTCTTCCTTCAAGTCATGATTTAGAAAGGTTGATTTGACATCCATTTGATATACTTTATAGTCTTTGAATGTTACATAGGACAAGAATAACTTAATGGCTTCTAGTCTGCTCACAGGGGCAAATGTGTCAGTATAATCTCTTCCTTCCCTTTGTGCATATCCTTTACACACCAGTCTTTCTTTGTTTCTGACCACTGTACCATCTTCATTCATTTTATTCCTGAATACCCACTTTGTTCCAATCACATTTTTGTCACTAGGTCTCGGAACCAATTCCCATGTATCATTTTTGATTATTTGGTCTAATTCCTCTTCCATTTCTTTTTTCCAATCAGAATCCTTACATGCTTCTTCAACACTTAAAGGTTCAATCTGTGAAAGTAAACATACCTCTTCATCTATTGATAAACCTTTCTCTTTAGATCTAGTCAAAACACTATTGCTCTGATCTCCAATGATATCATCTTTTGAATGGTATCTAGATGTGAATTTTAAAACTTTTGGTGTTACATCTTCATCTATAATCTGTGATATTTCTTTGCTTGATTCAGGTTCATTACATGATACATCAATGTAATCAAACATTTCTTTCATAACAGTGTCTTTACTGCTAGTCTTGGGTTCATCCTCAATCATAGGTGCATATTCATAGTACCTCTCTTGAATCATGAAATTCTCATTAATATTTACATGAGTACTTTCAATTATCTTCTTTAATCTCAAATTGAAGCATCTGTATGCTTTTCTTTTAGTAGAGTAACCAAGGAAAATACCTTCATCACTTCTAGCATCAAACTTACCAACACCATCATCTCTCTTGATGTAGCACTTTCTGCCAAAGATTTTGAAGTGTTTTACTATAGGTACATTACCAAACTAAAGTTCATAAGGTATCTTGTCCACACATGGCCTTAGTTGTGTTCTATTGATAGTATAGACTACTATATTGACTGCATCTCTCCAATAGGTGTGCACAACTTTTCCTTCTATCATCATTGTGTGCGCTATATCAAGTATGATCATGTTCCTTCTTTCTGCTATCCCATTCTTCTGTGGGATTCTAGGTGCACTCAACTGTCTTTTAAATCCATGTTCTTCACAGTAGTCATAAAACTGGTCAGAGGTGAATTCTCCTCCTCTATCTGATCTCAGACACTTTAGTTTTAAACTAGATTCATTCTCCACTTTGGCTTTGAATATTTTGAACTTCTCAAAGGCTTCAAACTTCTCCTTTAAGAACACAACCCAAATCATCCTTGAAAAAACATCAACAAAAAAAATGAAATACATTTCTCCGTAGTATGATCTTGTTTGAGTAGGACCACATAAATCTGTATGCACCAGGTCTAGCTTGTTTTCAGCTAAGTTCTACTTGATTCTGAAAGAGCTCCTTACATGTTTTCTCATAACACATTCCCTGCACATTGTGTCAACTGGTTTTTCAATACTTGGAAGGTCTCTAACTACCTTGACATTGCTTATCTTTACTATATTGTCAAAATTGATATGACAGAGTCTCTTGTGCCATAACCAACTATCATCCACTTTTGCAACAAAACAACTTACATATGAATTGTACTAAAAAACATTACCTTTTGTTTTTGACCCTGATGCAATCATGTCTCCTTCTTTTTTTCTAATGATGCATTTGTTGTCTTTGAATTCCAAATGATAACCTTTGTCAAGTAGTTGTCCAACACTAAGTAAGTTGTGATGTAATCCATCAACATACAAAACATCCTCTATCTTGTTCTTTCCATCCAGGGTGATAGATCCTCTACCTATGATAGGTTTGGGAGTGTTATCTCCAAATATAACCATACCACCTTTGTACTTGTCTAGATGAAAAAATCTATCTTTATCACCTGTCATGTGGTGAGAGCATCCACTGTCAATGATCCAATCAATTTTGATGTCTACTTTGGAAATTAAGGCTAGCTCCTGTGCTTCCTTTTCATCTTCAATGTAAATATCCTCAAGCAATTTTTCCATGTCTTTAAGGGAAATGAATACATTTTCATCTTCTCCTGAATCTTCATCAGTTACACCTTCTTCAACATGATAGCATTCCTTTCTGTATTTAGGTTTATAATAAGATCTGAATTTCTTTACTCTTGTAGGACACTTGGATGCAATGTGATCGATCTTGTTGCATGAAAACAATTTGAATGGAAGTTGTCCTTCATATTTTCCTTTGCCTTTCTTTTCTCTTTTAGCAATCATGGCAATGATTTCTTCTACTTCTTCATCAACTTATTCTTTCTCATTGTTGCTAGAGATGTGTAAAGGTTTCTTACCATGGACTAAGGCTTTGAAGGCTGTTTCACTTTTGGGTTTAGTCTTCAATATTGATATCTCAAATGTAGAGTTTTTAGTGATCAAAGTCTCTCTCTTGAAGTCTTTTGAAAATTTCATGGTTTCATCTAGAATATTGATCTTGCTCTCATAGTCTATTTTTAATGTAGTCATTAGCTTGTCCATTATGTCTTCTTCTAAAATTTCTCCACCATTGTTTCTGATTCCAGAAACTGCTTCACTTATCCTCTGATTGTAGGCTCTGATGTTCTCTTTAGGTAACATCTCAAGATTGTTGTATTTCCTTTTCCATGTCTTCCTACATGCATTCTTTTCTCAGATATCTCCTTCAAACATGCCTTATAAATACTTCCTTATTGTGTATGCTCTGTCAACTTTCTTGATCTCAAAGAATTCACTAGTAGATAGTGCATTTAAAGGGCTTCTTTGGAAACTAAATTAGCTGTGAATGTATCCTTTTGTTTACTAGTAGCATCATCTCTTGAGAGGTCTTTTAGAGAAGGAATAACAACTTCTTGTGTGGCTATCTCAAAGATGTCAAAACCAACACACTATAAATGTATTATCATTTTGTTCTTCCAATCAAGATAATTTTCTCCATCGAACTTAGGACTCTCTTTTCTGAAGTATGCCATATGATATACTTTAAGCTGTTAGGCTTCTTCTTCAAGGCACTTGGCTCTGATACCAATTGTTAGAATAGTCCCAAAGGATAACTGAGAGGGGGGGGTGTGAATTGGTTATCAGCTAATTTAATTATTTTCTCTTATTAACTCAAGAATACAATAAAGTAAATGCACATTCAGATAACACAATAGACAACACCACAATTTGGTTACGGGGAAATCAAATGGTAAAAACCCCAGTGGGAATTAACACCCATAATGAACTATACTTTTTTATAATAATCCCTATTAGAAGATCTTGCAACCCTATTAGGATTTGTTCTTTACAATGCAATAAGTATAGTGAGTTGGTTAAGGGTCTGAACCTATTAGGAGTCTTTTACAAATAACTCTGTTAAGGGTGAGGGCTCATTGTCCAAAAGCTCACTACTTCAATGGTGCAGGCTACAACCTTCTATAGAATAGATATGCACTATATCTGATGATGAACTGTAGAGTAGACATGTTGTCTTGATCAGTTCCAATGTATTGTAATCTTCCACTGCTTCTTCACATAGATCCTTGATGAATGAAACACACTAATATTCTTCTCTGTACTTTTTTTATTTCTTTTCTTCTCATTCACACTTAGCGTTCCACAAATGAACTACTATAAGTATATTCCTCAAAGTATGAGATCATGGGACCTATTAGGAAAATCTTCATAACATCCTTGTCAGATTAACTAACCACACAAGCATAATTACAACCACACAATATAAACTGAATAGACGCGATGCTTCACAAATTCGGCCTCACCAAATTAACTCTAACATTGTAATCTTGTTGAAACATGTTTGGCACCTTTAGATAACTATCTTCAACTCATAACTAATCTTGAATATACACACTCATGTATTGAAGATAGGTGCAACTCAAGAACCAATGTAATATGTCGGCTCTATATAGACAAACTCCAGAAACTGTAACTACCACTAACAGAATTCACAACACAACTAAGACTTCATATCTGAGTCTACGTGTATGAACAAAACATAAACAAAATGTCTACAACATGAATATAACTGCACAAGGCTTGATAACATCATTATGATAAGTACATACATAATACTCCTGTATATTATATGTTGTCATCAATGACAAACATACAAGCAACTAGCTCCCAGAAGTAAATCTCCAACAAACATGTCCTATTTTTTATTTATACAGTCTTCATCTTCCACTTGAGAAGATAATTTGGAATAATCCTCTTTTTTTTGTTTAGTTTCTCTTTGAGGAAGAGGCAAAACATTTTCTGGTGTTTTTTCTTTTTCTTTACGCATAATATTCAAACCAGTAGGTTTATTTTCCTTTTTAACAAAAACTTTACTGACACCCTCAACCTGCTTTTCCTTTTCTTGTGGCTATTTGGTCTTAACTTTTGTTTCTTTAAAAAAAATTCTTGTAGGTTTTCCATATGTATTCCCAACCATTCTATTTCTTAAATTATAGTTACCCCTTGCTTGAGTAACCATATTTTCTATAATTTGAGCAATTTCCTCATTGGTCTCCTGTAAACAGGTGTTTCATCACCCTTCTCAGTATTGCACTTCATATAATCAATCTCTTATTCTTGTATATGAGAATCATGTTGTTGATAATATGTTTCTTTTATGTTCAATGAACCAAATGAAAACTAATCTTTTGTTTCATCATCATATACTATTTCATCCCACAAAAGTGAAGAAGCCATGGCACAACCATTATCATCATATAACTGCTCCTCCTCACCCTCCTGATCTTCACTTCCAGATATTTTTGCAGCAATAACACAATAATCTGGATTATGGGGGGATTGGCAAGCTATGCACCAGGAATTATCATTTCACATATTAAAAATAGTCTTATGCAAAGGATCAGGGGTTTTATCTTCAAACTTGTCTTTTTTCTGTGGGAGAATAGGCTTCCCATCTTTCCATTGGGTAGTGTAAGGATAGTTTTACATCCTAGGCTATCTATTGAAATTACCATAGGATGGCTTATCTTTATTTGAGGCCCTAATTTTTTTTATTTTCTCCAGGCTTTAAATCCTTCAAAGCATTTAGAATCTATTTTAGACTATCATCTTCTTTTGGTTTAGTACTTGAAAGTTTATTTGACTCCTTTTTATTAAACCTTGTTGGCTTCCAATCTCCCCTTCTACCTACTTTCCTTGTCACTCTTCTATTTATTTCAATGTTCACTTCTATATTATATGCTTCCCTAATATTCCTAGGGTTCTTGTCTCTTAGGAGATAACCCATCTTTTCATCAAAATCATTCAAATAAGTTGTGAGTCATACCTTATCATCCAGTTTCGTCACTTGAAAAAATATGTGGATTTCTCTTTGGAGTCTGATTTTAAATTCAACCACCTCATCATTTGCGTTCTTCTTAATATTTTTGAACTCATTCAACATAAAACCTTTGTTTGTCTTATCACCATATTTATCCCTAAAACAATCTTTTACTTCATCCATGGATCCTAGACAATCATGGGGCAATCCTCTAAACCAAACCATGACATCCTCTGTTAGTGATTGAACAAACAATTTCATGATCACATGATCATGTCTAATTTTATAGTCATCCATCATATCAATAAATTGTTGGCAAGTTGACAATTTGAATGTATATGACTTATTTTGTGTTGTCATTATGGCAACAAAGTCATATGAAGTTTTGTCAAGTAAACTTGGAAGACAAAAATGGCTAAGTATAGAAAACAAAATAGAACAGAGTTATGTAGTCGATCAGAGCACCAACGCACGTGTGTAAGATTGAATCAGGATATGCATGTTCATACTTAAGCTCTATGATATGTTTTTATTTTTACTCCATACACGCATGGTATGAAATGACAGTATGGGAAAGTTACAAAAAGATTAAGTGCACTAAACATTTCAGAGAATAGAGTATGGAGCCGACCTCAGTTTTTGGATTAGCGTATAATATTTTATTTTTTAAAGGTTATGCACCTATTTTAATATGTTAGTAACTATGTCTTAAACATTATTGTAAACACACTTAAGCTAATTTGTTTGGAAGCATTGTGTATAAAGTTTTTGGGCTGACTAAGGTCTTGTTTTTGGTTGTGTCTATTGAGCATTTATATATACTTAATATGGAGGGTAGAGAAAATAAAGAGAAGTATGAAACAATCAGTATGAGATAAAGTCTTTTAAGAGATCAAAGCATTAGCGCATAAAAGGAACTGATCAGACAGCCATGTCACTTTAGCAGTTCAAATTTTAGATATAGTGCATATCTATATTCAGGAGGTTGTAGCCTTCTTTAATTGAGTAGTGAGCTCTTGGACAGTGAGTCTTCACCCCTAACAAGATTTTTGTAAAGACTCCTAATAGGGTCATTGTACTTACATTGTAAAGACTACTCCTAACAAGCCAAAGGAAATTTAACAAGTAAATTATACTAGTACAATTATTTGTGGGTACTAATTCCCACCAGGGTATTCCTTTGATCAAGGTTTCCCTGTAAACATATCTGGTGTTATGTGTTATTAAGTTATACTTCATATGTTATCTATTTGATTTATGTTCAAATTGCTGAAATAGAATAATCAATCAAACATTGATTCACCCCCCTCTCAGTGTTTCCAACAATTGGTATCAGAACCCTAGTCCTATGTGTTAAGGATTTTTCTTGTATGAACCACAGTGCTTGAAATGACTACTTGAACACCATGCCTTCTAATACTGATTCAGAGACAAGAATAGCCTAATTGCTAAGGACTGGATAAGATCCTTCTTCATTTTTGAGCTCCACATATACTCAGGCAGGTTTTACCTTTTACGATTGTTGTTTACACAGTATTTGTTGTGGACACTGATTTTCTATGTACCTTTGTTGAACCAACTGATAAATCACCTTGTAAATGACCAAGCATAATCAGATACAAGATAAAACCATACACACCATGGTTGTAAATATAGCAAGAATCAATGATATAAGGACTTTCATCCTTCTTCCTTTTGATGTAGGAGGGATAACCTAATGATCCACTCTTCAAAGGATCAACAGACTGAATAGTATCCTGCTGATACAAATCCTTATGAGTTCAGCTCATTTGTTCTTAGTAACAAGAGTATTTTGATTAAATGATTTTGATATTGGATGAGGAACAGACTGCAAACTATACTCTAGACCAGTGCCTATCCCTTGGGCAAAGAGTCAATGAAAACATGAATCAACAGAGATAAAATAACAGAGATACTGTAGAGTGCCTTACAAACTACATGTGGCTGAGATAGA
>MU223052.1:2599560-2623695 GCA_018584345.1 Thuja plicata | reverse complement strand
ATAACAATGCAAACTTAGCTTCCCAGAAGACTACATAGGTACAACTGCGGAATCACCATAAATCCCCTTCTTATCGACCATTGCAAAATGACTAAAACACATTCGGGAACTTTGCCATGAAGTCAGACAGTACATTGATATGCAATGAACATGATGCCTTGATTGGTTCTTGGAAACAAATTTCAGATGGAAAGACATCATTTCCCAAAAATGACCATTCTGCAAACATACTGTCAAAAAATGATTTTTAATCGCCGTAATTGATTTTAAAAGGCTGACAAATGGATTAATAGGGGGCTCAGATCCGAACTGGGAGTAGTGTGTTAGCTTTGCAAGACAATGCAAAAATAAATTTGTCAAAAGAATCAACCGGCCAAAATTTATTCACTGGAAAAGTAGGGCATTTCGTAAACTTAACTCTTTTCCGTACTGCAAACTGAACAAACTGCCTCTGAAGAATGAATTCATAGGTTCATCAAAAAGATATTCTAGAAACCCAACCTCTGGATCCTGAAATAATTTCATATGTGGAACATGACCCCTCAGTTACCTTCCTCTGAAAAGAAACTTCTGAACTGATACCGATCTGCAAAGATAGCACTTTAACACTTATGAATTTTAACACAGTAAATATGCAGAAATCGGGTTCGGAATCGGTAAAGAAAAGTGATCAACCAGATTGGTCAAAACTTGGGAATCTGCAGATGAGTTCATTCCTAGGTCTATAATGTAGGTCAACCTTCAATTATCCAAAATGCTCACCTGGGTATAGACTTTGAAAAGCTCAAAGTGGGTCACTTAGTAATTCTGAATTTGAAAACATAGGAAATCAGATTTAATCACTGTCAGAATGGTTCGTGAAAACTTATCATCTGACTTCATAAAGATCTGCAGACTGGAAATTATAGAGTGTGTGACCACTGGAACACAGTACAAAAGGAATTTTCTCAATTGGGTGAATTGGTCAAAAGTTGTAACATGTCAAACTGGGCTATTCAGATTTCTAGGCAGGACAAAAATGCAGATAGTTCTGAGCAACCAACTTTGGGAAGTATGAAAACTTATCAAATGGATTCGTAATGACTTGAGGTTTAAAACATAAGCTCTTTGATATGCATGATAAACATCCCCAAAGTGGTGAACTATGAAACTCAATAGGGTGTAAGATACTCAGAAGCAAAGCAGGCTCCAAACAACAAATTGACAATTGGCAAAGATGCAGAATTAGGTGACCCCCTCAAAATGACTACTCCATAAACATGTCAGAACTGAAACTCAGGAGCTGGGACCCACTGCATACATCAAATGAAAGGCATTAAAGCTTCTTCCAAATTTTTATTTCATAAAAATCATCCGGGCACCTTTTTCATGCACTCCAACTGAGCCTTACACAATTTTTCAAGGGTACTCACTTTTGCTTGACTGAAAAATTTAACATGGTCACTCAAAATTTGTTCCAAATTTAGGAGTACCAACAATATGAAAGAAATTTTAACCACTTGAGGAGATCATGGATTCAACAGAAGCTAAACATCTGAAAAAGAATCTTGAAGAAGCCCTTGATGATCTTGACAGATTTGAAAAATAAAATGAAGAAGTAAAACTAAAGGTTGATGGCTCCCAAATGCTTATCAAGAAATTAAGAAAAGATTTGAAATATTGCTCCACAAAAGATTTGGGAAAAATGGTCAAGAAATTGAATGAAGAGAACATGTCTTTAAAATATAAGATTGAAGATCTGAACAAATAACTTACAGATAGCCTAATAGCTATTGAAGAAAAGACCAAAGAACATAAACAATTAGATGATGAACTTATGCAAGCAAACATGAAAATCTTCGAGTTAGAAAACATCAAGAAAAAGATGAAATCTAAATTAATAGAAGAAAAAGACAAGATTGATAAACTAAAAACAAGTTCTGATCTAATTCAAACAAAGCTTTATCCATAGAAGCTAAAAAGTGATACTACTGGTGTTGGATACAATACAGCTCAAATTGAGATCAATTCAATGCAAGAAAGAAAGAAATCTCAAACAAAATCTGCAGAAGCAAAGATAACTGAAAATCTTGAAGAGGCTAAAGCAGAACCACCCAAAGATGAACACAAGGTAGTTAACCATACTTGTTATGTCTATAACAAGCATGGACACTTGGAAAGAGATTTTAAAGAGGTAAGAACTTTCAATGACTATTGTTACTCCTGTAATAAGTTTGGTCATAGGGCTATACATTGTATAACAAGTCAAAGAAATCAGTCACAACAGAACCAAAGAAATATGACTCAATACAATTAGAAAAATCAACTTCAAAGAAACTTGCAGAACATTACATGTTAGATATGTAATTACAATGAACACTCAGCCAAGCAGTGCAACATCATGAATAATAACATCAAACCTCCTATCATTTGTTACTCATCTGGAAAATCTGGACACATCTCAAGGTTTTACAGGTCAAGAGCACAAAGACAAGAGAATCCTAAAAATTCACTATTTGAAGAATCAAGAGAAGTTAAGTTGTACAAGCTAAAGGTGATTGAGATAAAATTTGGGTTGACGTAAAGAAGGATAATGATGAGAACAAGTTAGTTGATGCATCCTTAGTGGATGCACCTTCTACTTTTGGTTAGTGGACCCTCATGGGCTTAGGGGGAACTATTCTATCTCTGAACCCCTACACGGCTGGTATACTCACCTTCAAGTATGCACTTATGGATTCATGTATTTTGTGACAAATTGGGGAAGTATGCATGGACGCATAGCTTGAATAGTGATAGAAGAAAAGATTGAAATTATCTATGCAAACCACTTTATGGAAATGAGCATTAAATGAAATAATCCTTTATATAAGATTGTAAAAGATATTCAATCCTCACTTTTCATTCAAGATTGAGAATTCAGAGAGCACATGAGATCTTAGCATCAAAGTAGTAAAGGTTAACAATTTGGTTGGTTGGTGAGCAAACTAAATTTGAAACAGAACCCTAGCAGTCACGTCATTTCAGAATTGCAGTGAAACCCTATTTAATCAATCAAAAAGTAAGTATGGTAACCCCTGTAGTATTTGGCATTGCTGAAAGGAAGAGATTCATGTTTAAGAAGCATCCATTCAATTCTATACTAGATGATGTAGAAGGGGAATTTTCCAAGACTCTGCTAGGAGTCATGCATGTAGAAGACATACATGCATACATCTATTGCAAGAAGGAAACTATTGGAGATAATAGCATAGCTACTCTTATGGCTTCGATGATGAAACCCAACTATTCATTCAAAGATGAATACGTGCATCTCACTGACAACCCTATCTTTGAGTATTCTAACATGCATGAGTTCTATGAGCCAGAATGGGTTAAAATCCTACTAAGAAGGATACATGATGACCTATATTGGATTGGTGAATTTCCTGTCCATATTACTATAGACCTAATTCCTGATATGACTGGATTCCCAATACTGGACCAGTTCTTCCCACTGGTAAAGATGTTAAGAAATATGTTGAAAAGCATGCTTATCTAGGAGTGATAGGCACAAAATGACTGTTGATCCCATTAAGTAAAATGACATCAAATTGGTCACTATGATACTAGGTTATAAGTTATAGCACGCAAGAACACTAAACCATGTATCTGCAGCTGCTGTCTTGGCAGAAATAAAGATGGTAAAGGATAATACTCAGTACAATCTATGTGAGATATCGCACGCACAACTGATTGATAACATTAGAGCTATCAAGCATGACAAGAGCAAGATATTCAGATTTGTCTCTTTGATCATCTATCTATACTTTCACATTGTTGGTAAAGTTGTTAATCTTTACCTAGACATGAGTAAACCTACCATGTCACAAATTTCATTAAAGGCTACATCAAAGAGTAGTGCTAAGGACTCTATGGATGTGGAGATAAA
Source organism: Thuja plicata (assembly GCA_018584345.1). Taxonomy (NCBI): domain Eukaryota; kingdom Viridiplantae; phylum Streptophyta; class Pinopsida; order Cupressales; family Cupressaceae; genus Thuja; species Thuja plicata. Next base: position 2,619,785 of record MU223052.1, on the reverse strand, counting down.
AAAATTTAGGATCAAAATGCAGAAAAGGTTTAGATTATTAGAGAAGATAGTTGAGAAATACAAAGACACCATATGCTTCATTTTGGAAATTGACTATACTTGCATGGAGGTAGTTGAGCCTAGAAGAAAATGGATTCACCCACTTGGATATGAAGTTTAAGAACAAGTTTTGGAAGGATATGCACAAGTCCTCTTATCTACACCTAAGGACCCTAATAAACCTAGATGGGGTACTTACAAAGAAAATACAAATCAAGTTGATTATGTCTTATACAGTGCAAACAATAAAAGAAAGGCATCAAGGATTACATCTAACATCCTAAGAGTTCACGGTGTCACTCAAGAAGACCTAGATAAGGCTAGGGAAGCTAAGATTGTAAAAGAACTTGAGAAAAGTGTTGCAAAGGTGAAAATGGAAAAATCTAACGATATCCCCAAGAAGAAGATGAAGAAATCTGATGAAGGAACATTTGTGCCCTTAACTACTATTGACTTGGAAGCATCTCCACCATCAGTACCAAGTCAGTTGAATAGAAGGAGGAAGCAAGTACTCACTGGTCACCCATCCTCAAGGACAACAAGGAGCAAGGTAAAGAACACTCAAGCCCCTCCTGAGGTAGGATTCAGACCTAGTCTAACAGTCCTTAAGAACAAAATTGTTAATGAAGGAAGACTAGAATCTATCAAGAATGTCTATGAAAAATACGAAGAGATAGACAAACCAAAAATTCATTCTATGATCATCTCTCACATGATTAAGTTTAAGAGGATAGTATTGGAACCTAAAATAGTCATATCAGACAAAGTATGGAACATACTTGATGTATTTAAAAGGCAATAAATTGAAGAAGATATGAGGATTAGAAAAGAAACATTAGACAGTCTTCTCCCTATTTGCTCACATGATGCAAAAGCTATACTATTGGATTTGGTAAAACCTCATCTCAGAACCACAACAAGAATACTTCATATCATGAACAAAGAGTATGAATTGGTTGGTGAAAAGACTCAGAAAGATTTTGAGTGAGTATTTCTAGATAGACATATGTATCCATCAACAAAACCTACAACAAAGGTGAATCCAGTCCCTCCCAAATAGGATAAAGAACCAGTGATTCAAAGTGTGCCTAAGACAGGTCCATAGGATTCAGCGCCCACAATGACATGGACAAAGTTGAAAAAGCATTTTTCAGCACTGAAGAGACAGAGAAGGTATGCACTGATAACACTTCCTTAAAGTAGGATGAAGTTCCCTCTAAAGATTCAAAAGACTTGAATAATGAGGAAGACAATCAATCTAATGAACCACCTATTATGGAGATCCCAGTAAAAAGTGAATGTTTGGATACTAGTCAGAATACTATATTCACCCCATCCATTCAACCATCAACTTCATTGTTGTCAAGCTTAACTCCTGACTCAGTAATTCTAGATGCATGGGGAGTAGAAGACTTGATCAAGATCAATGCCCTAGCCATGGAAAAGCCAAAGAGAAACAAGTAATGAGAAACCCTCTCTTTTTGGAGTTAGTGAATATTTTGAATGACCTAGTTCCTGTAGACAAGAAAGTGGCTAAAATTTAGTCAGTTGATGATGTAGATAGCATCCTAACAAGCTTCAAGGCACACTTCACAAGTTTAGTAGACTCAACTACTAGAATTGCAGGGGAAGAGTATAAAAAGGAAAGATTGAATGAATTGGTAAAGAATTTTTCCTTAGATTTAAATTCATTAAAGATTGGTTAGACAATATTGAAAGAGTTGGCATCAAAAGGCAGAAAGGTAATAGAAAATTGCATGGACAAAGGCAAACTCACCTCTGAGAACATCAATAAGATAGAAGAGGAAGATATCTTGGTTGATAACATAAGACAATTAGTTGAAACATCATCCCAAGACATCAACATCTAGAAAAATAGCTATCAAGGTCAGATAGACAAGATAGAAACAGCTAAAATGGAGATCAGTAAGATAAGGATTAGGCAGACTCAACTAAGAAATGCACTTGCACCCTCCTTAGCAGTTATGAATGAGAACATCAAACATATTGATGCAAACATTGCCACCTATGATCAAGGACCCTGCATGGATCTAACAAAGATGGAGAAGCTTACATATGCCTTATGCGCCCATCTTTAGATAGTTGATGCACTGAAAGCATTCTGGCAGCAAGAGATCAAAAATCTGTAGATTGCTTATCCAGATGTGTACATGGAGTAAGTATCTAGAGCCTTACAATTTTGACATCTTTGCCATTAATGTCAAAGGGGGAGTAATGTATTTATATAAGGAGAATGTTATATAGCCAAAGTTATGATAGAAATTTTTTGTTAAGTCAAAGTCTAAGCAAATTGGCCACATTCCTTTGCTGCCATTAATGACAAAGGGGGAGATTCTTGGCAAGTTGACAATCTCAATGTATATGACTTATTTTGTGTTGTCAATATGGCAACAAAGTCATATGAATTTTTTTCAAGTAAACTTGGAAGACAAAAATGGCTAAGTATAGAAGATAGAACATAACAGAGTTATGTAGTCGATCAGACCACCAGCGCACATGCGTAAGATTGAATCAGGATATATGTGTTCATAATTAATCTCTATGATATGTTTTTATCTTTACCCTATACACACATGGTATGGAATGATAGTATGGGAAAGTTACAAAAATATTAAGTTCATTAAACAGTTCAGAGAACAGAGTATGGAGCCGACCTTAGCTTTTGGATTAGCATATAATATTTTGTTTTGTAAAGGCTATGCACCTATTGTAATAAGTTAGTAAATATGTATTAAACATTATTGTAAATACTCTTAATACAATTTGTTTGGAAGCATTATGTATAATGTTTTTGGGCCGACTAAGGTCTTGTTTTCAGTCGCGTCTATTGAGTATGTATATATACTTAATATGCATTCTTATAATGAGTGCAAGAGTCAAGAATATGTAGAGAAGACACAAAAAAGAGAAGTATGAACTAATTAGTATGAGATAAATTCTTTTAAGAGATCAAAGAATCAGTGCATTAAAGGAATTGATCAGACAACTGTGTCACTTCAGCAGTTCCAATTTTAGATATACTGCATATCTATATTCAGGAGGTTGTAGCCTTCTTTAATTGAGCAGTGAGCTCTTGGATAGTGAGTCCTCACCCCTAACAGGGTTTTTGTAAAGACTCCTAATAGGGTCATTGTACTTACATTGTAAAGACTACTCCTAATAGCTAAAAGGAACTTTAACAGGTTCATTATACTAGTACAATTATTTGTGGGTACTAATTCCCACCGGGGTTTTCCTTTGATCAAGGTTTCCCCGTAAACATATATGGTTTTATGTGTTATTAAGTTATGCTTCATATGTTATCTATTTGATTTATGTTCAAATTGCTGAAATAGAATAATTAATCAAACACTGATTCACCCCCCCTCTTAGTGTTTCCAACATAAACTTCTGTTAATCTCTAAGTTTTTGTTGATCGTTTAGTGTCCACAGTTAGTCATTTATTTAGGTAGTTTTGGTTGGAAACCACTATGGCCGAGTGAAAATAGTATAGGCCAAGCTACCCAAAAAGTTGTTTCCAAGCAGAATAGATCATAGATATCGAGCTATCTGGCAATTTAGTGCTGAGCAACAGAGACTGAAGTGTTGAGCAAGACAGTTTTGCATACATGTTAGATATGACACAAACTTTAAGGTAATATGTTTGGGATGAATTATGGGTGTTTTAGGCTGACATATGTGAAGCATTTAATATTCTCTACAGAGTTAATTATGCATTTAATTATTTTATCCTATGCATGGCATGAAGCCAATCTGAAAATTGGAATGCCTAGTAGGCATAAGTTTCATTTTTGATCGTTGATCTAGATCTATTCACCAGATTTGAAGTGTATAATAAGATTTCTTCTTACCCAAATTATGTGTGAGTGATTGGAGAGCACAAAGAGAAGGTGCATACATACATGAGAGATGTTTGAAGGGTTGTTTTCATAAGAAGCATAGATCTAGCAGAGTAGAAGAGTAGTGAGCAGCAAAGTAAAGACATATTAGATTATAAGATTAGAAAAGGCATTATAAAGGGGAGATCCATTATCAGCATCAGAGTGCATATCGAAGGAACATATCTTGAGACATTCTAACAAGTGTATCAGGTGAAATCTCTTAACAAAGTGGTTCTAGTAGACCTTTCTAAATCTCTTAGCAGAGTGCTTACTTTACTATAAGTTGAAATCCTTTCACAAGGTAGATTGTAATGATCTAAAGCTCTTACCCAGGCATACCTTTAACCAGGTAGATTGCATATTGTAATCAAATTTTTGTAGCACTAACAGGCACACTTTATTTCTGTAGTAGTAAAAAATTTGTGGGTGTCATCCCCACCTTAGTTTTACCTATTTGGGTTTCTGGGTTACCAGATTCTGTGTATTATGTTATTCATTTACTGTCATGGATGCTACTAGATGTTAGATTGATTACATATTTATATGATTGTGGATCATTTTATTTTAAAGTGATTAAATTTCAAGATCTGATTCAGCCCCCCTCTCAGTATCTTGCTTTCCCAATATTGTATTTCCAACAATTGGTATCAAAGCTTTGTTATCCTACAAAATGTTTAATTATCTTGAGAGTACAAATCCGGAGATGGAGATTTACAGATTGGGTAAAGTCATTGAGAATCAAAATATTGAAATTCAGATAGCATTACATCAGCTTTAAATAGCTAGAAAGGAATTGAGGAATTCATTGACATCTAGGAAAGATTTGGCCAAACAAATGAATGATACTCACTATAAGGAAGAAGACACTGCAAATCTATTTCAGAATGGAGATTCTACTGAGAGCGATGCAGCAATTGCAGATCTACTAGAAAAGAACAATGTACTGTGTGAAGAATTCAGGAACCTAAAAAGAGAACAAGAAATGCAGACAGTAAGACTATGTGAAGTAGTGGAACAAAAGAAGAAAGTTGAAGATGACAGAGCTATGGCAGAAGAAGATAAAAGAGTGATAACTGTTAGACTTGATGAAAGGACACATGATGTGCAAATGATGAATCAATTAGGTTGAAATGGCAAATCAACTTCTACTTGCAAATCCAGAGATCAATAGGAAAGACATGGAAATTGTGAATCTGAGATCTAAGAACAATCAATTGAAAGATGATTTGAGATCTGAGAAAGAACTGAATGAAATATTGAATAAACCTAATGAAGCTTTGACTCATTTTGAGAATCTGATGGAAGCATCAAGGAGACCAAAATATTCTTCTGGATTAGGTCACACTGGACCAAAAAAATGTACTGAGAAAGGAGAATCATCAAAGACTAGTGAAAAGAGGAACGCAAAGACTAAGAGAAACAAACCTGTATGCCACCACTATGGAAAACTAGGACACACTACAAACATTTGCCGAAGCAAGAATGGTAAGTCCAATCCTAAACCCAAGTTCCATGGTTATTGCTTTAACTGTAATAAATTTGGATATAAAGCACATGAATCATGGGCTAAGGCTAATGATACACCTCCCACATCAAGCATCAATGGATATTGTTACAATTGTCAAAAATTTGGACATAAGGCACAATATTGCAGATCTAATGCTAAAAAACAATGGATATCAAAGACAAAAGCAAAAGCACCAAGGAAAGGCAACACTTACAATTGGGATTATAACATAAGGAAAAGTTGTCATTACTATGAAGAGTATGTACATGCACCTAAAGACTGCATAAAGACACATTTCAGAGGAAGATCTAAGAGTTGGATGAATGGAAGCCTAGTTTGTTTAGTTGTTTGAAAATTGTTCATACTAAGAGAGAGTGCAAGACAAAAGTACCAACTCCTACTATTGAGTAAATTAGAGCACAGATGAACTAGACATGGGTAAGGAAAATAGAGCCAAGCAATAGTGAATCTACTGAAGCCGAGGTCACCCAATCCAATGGATTAGGTAATCACTCAATCTCAAACTAAGAAGAAAAGGTACGTAATGAACTATATTTAAATTTCATATCTTACATTAGTTCCTAAAATATACTATGCCAAAGTCCATATCTACATATGAAAAGATGCATCAGGACATATTTTAAAGTTAAAGTATCAAGAAAAGTCATCTAAGCACTAAAGGTGCCGAGCATCAGTATTATACTAAGACTAAGCTCGTTGGCATATGTGCTGAGCTAGTTTGGGTTGCGACCGAGAGATTGTTAGAGTCGGCCGAGGATAGCTATTTTGCACTAACTCCAATAGACAAAAAATTTATTGCAAACCTACCTAAAATCCTATAAAGGGATGAACCATTCATGATTCATTTCACCTTGCGATTTGAGATTTCTTGAAGTGTTGAAGCATTGGTGAACTTGATTTCAGCAGAGATTTTTTAAGAATTCTATAGCGTTTCATTGTCTATTCAGCAAAAGTGTGAGCTTTAACAATTGTCGAGGTACTCTATTTCATCTTTGAAACCCTTTATCGTGAAATCATGGCCACTATTTCATCTGCACCAGTTAAGGGAATGGAGAAGAAATTGATAGAAGTTCAATTGGCGTGGAGTGACACCTGTGCACCTCCCAACTTTTGATCCATTCCTGAGAGTGCGATCAAAGGTGATCTTATTGGAGCCCTATCTTTGATCCCTCTGAAGGTACTCATGATTAATGACATTAGGGCATGTTACATGTGTAAAATTAGTGAAGTTGGAGACAAAAATCTGAGGGAATCCTACGGGAAACTATGTATAGATGGAGCGCTAAAACCTGAATACAATCATTTAGCTGAGCGAGTGTTAACTTGAGCCCTAGAGTTTCTAAGGAATTTTAGGGAAGAAAGGATCAAAATTGTTCTTAGTAGGGTACATGATATGAGCATTTGGTTGGAGAATGGACCACTAAAGATTACCAAGGATATCATATATTGTGTAACTAGTTACCCTACAATCAACAGGAAAAGGACCATGAAATGCCAGAGTAAAGAAGACATAGAGAAGGTCACTAAAGTCATCTGGAACAAGAGAGGAATGAATATTTCCACTATTGAAGACCTAGAACTTGATTTTTTTGTGAGGGTTATAGCTCACAAGTTCTATCAGTCAAGCCGACTAGGAAACGTGCCTTGCATTGTAGTAGACCAAGGATGGAAGATCATCAAGAAGGATCACACATATGACCTAGCTGAGCTAGAGCTAACTCAACTTGCTGAGAACCTTGCATCAATCATGAAAGAAAAGAATTATGTGTGTAAGTTCGGCTCCTTGCTTGTATGCATATTTTTCTATGTTCAAAAGACTTTTCCTACCTATGGAAACATAGTATGGAAAATAGATAGACCTATAACCCAACAGATTAATGTACTTATTCAATAGTTAGGTGATAATTTTGATAATTTGATGGGAACATACTTTGTGGAGTTCAAGAAAATTATGAGACTGAGAAGTAGAATTGCTAGTTCATTAGTGGAACAACATTATGAGGATGTATGTTTTCTAGTTGACACATATTACACTTATGTTCAGGCTGTAGTACCTAGAGTATCATGGATAAGGCCATTACCTTATGAAGTAAGCATATATGAAACATCTGCATCAATCACATGACTACTAGTAGAGGAAATTGATAGTATTGCTAAACATTTTGGTAATTATGAAGAAGCCAAGGCCAAAATTTCTATGAACCTAAAGGCTGGCACCATGGAAAGAAAGAGGAAAAAGATTGTCAAGAATTTGAAGAAGATGGTTGGCATTGAAAGTGATGAAGAAGAAGAGGATGATCCTCTATAATTATCTATTGGACAAGGAGAAGACATACCTAGTGAAGAAGAAGAAGAATAATTTGACTCTGAAGAGGATGTAGTTGTTAAAGGGAAAGGGAAATAGCCAATGGTTGCCAAGGCAAAAAAAGTAAGAAAAGTTAAACCTTAGGATACCCTTCCTACTATAAATAGACCAAGGACTAGGGCATCAGATATTTCACCTCTTGTAGTGAGAACATTATTCTACACAAGGAAAAATGTTGCTGAGAGCAGCTCAGGCAAAAAGAAACAAGTGAAAACCAAAGCTGTGCTGAGAAGTTCTGCCAAAAGACCAAGGAAAAGGAGATTAATTTTGAGTGATGAAGAAGATGAAGAAACAAACTTTGATGTGTCGAGAAACATACCTACATCATCATTCAAACATCTTATAGACATTGATGAGGTATGTAAGAACATTAGAAGTTCAACTGGGTTTTTTGGATTTAAATTTATAAAGTATGAAAATCAAATTATAGAGAATAAGGTCAAGTTATAAGAATCTCTATTAGACATGATGAGTACATTCAAATTAACACCTATAGAGATAGGGAATAATGTCCCTATAGAACTTTATGATTTATTATCTACTAAATGGGAATTTGCATTGATGACTGAAAGGCAAATTAGGGAAGCAACTTTGGATAGAGTCATCCCACAATTGACAAAGAAATAGAAAGAAAATTTTGTTGATCAATATAAGAAAATTTTTGTACCCAAATATAGAGCTTATGCTATTTTGAAGAATGATATTGAAGGAGTAGTATAGAAAAGTACTCAGATTTGGAAAGAGATTTTTGGGTTGGCAGTTCCAAAAGAGAAGAAAATAGATGAAGGAACTTCTGAGAAAATCACCACTGATCAAAAAACAACATAAAATGAAACACAAAAGGAAATAGGTGATGAGCAAGTTACAAACTTGACAATGGATAGTCCCATTGACATGATGCTAGACAATGTTAGCAATGTGGATGCTGAGGATCAGGATGAGCCGACAGACACAACTATTGAGTCACCTATCAAGGCTACTGAGGTCGATGAAGAGATAAATGAAGAAGGAGCTGAGAAAGAGAAACCAGAAAATCAAGAGGTAAATACTAAAAATCCACCTATTCTAGAGGTTGCTCAGACATTCTTAAACAACAGAGACAAAATGGAAGCAACTAGAGACAAGCCTAAAGAACAAGAGGCTATATAAGTGTTGGTAAACCTACCACACTGCTTCATCTACCCCCACTAGACCCAAAATGGGGAATGTACCTGACCAGCAGGAAATCTTGATTAAGATGAAGTCAGCAACTAAATTTCTCACTGACAAAGCAAAGGAAATTATTGAAACTGAGTCGGTTGATAGCTCACCTAATCTGAAAAGGAGGAAGCTACATAAGAAGAAATCACCATGACTAAATATCACCTTAGATGAAGTAATTGTGATTCCTAAATGGGATCTTGAGAACTTGTCATACGAGAAAATTCAGACCCTTCGAGAAATTTTTAAGAGGAAGAAGAGACAGGAGGAAATGAAGAGAGAACAAAATAAGAAGCAAGTTCTGCATGACATCAAAGATATTTTTGTAAATGCCTTTGATATAAATGATGTAAATGACTAGGAACCTATACTAGAATAGCTAGTTCACATTGTACAAAAGGTGACTGATGATAATATAGAGGCAAATGACAAACTATTACAATGGTCTGAGAGAAAGTTTGAGAAAAAAAGTATTGGAGAAGATATCTGAAAAGATAGCTACACAACAGGTCAAAATTTCCTCTCTCATTGAAATTATATAAGGATTTTCAAATAATGTATTTTATTTGTACAAAAGACTATGTGATGAATCTTTCTTAACCAAAGAAAATCAGTAGTTAAATGAGAAATTGCAAATAGATATGAAGTCAACTGCAAGTTCACTGAGCATGGAGGCTAGCTCTAGCTCCATTAATTTCAATAAGTTGACTCATACACAGAGGAAGTTAGCCGAGCTTATGGCTGAAGATGGCCAAATTAGGGAAAAATTGATTACAATTCAGGCTAATCTGATACCTCATCTGGAGGTTATGTAGAAAGAACTCATAGTTGTCAGAGACCTGATAAAGAGAGACTCTCATCTCTCTACTGCAGAAAGTTTGGTAAGTCTTGCAACTAAACTAGAAGTTAAGTTGGGAATTATGAAGTTTGTTAAATATAGTTGGGACACATCATTTGCATTAATTCTTCAAATTAATAAATATTTTTTGGATAAGTACAACCTAACCCCTCCAGCTATTAGTGACAAAAACAAGGGGGAATTAGTAAAGGAAGGAATAGATGAGCCGAAGGTATAATATTTTTTTTTGCTAAAGGCATGTATAGTATGAAGTATAATCAAAGGGGGAGTACTATATGTACTTAAGTAGTTTTGTGGATGTAAAAGAGATAATAAGTGTTTTTTCCACTAAATATCAAAGGGGGAGATTATTAATCTCTAAGTTTTTGTTGATCATTTAGTGTCCACACTTAGTCATTTATTCAGCTAATTTTGGTCAGCTCCCACTGCGGCCGAGCTAAAAAAGTATAGGCTGAGCTACCAAGCAAGTTATTTCCAAGTAGAATAGATCATAGATGTTGAGCTATCTAGAAATTTAGTGCAAAGTGCTAGAGACTTAAGTGGCGAGAAAGACTGTTTTACATACATGTCAGATATGACACAAAATTTAAGGTAATATGTTTCGGCCAACTTATGGGTGTTGTAGGCTGACATATGTGAAGCATTTAATATTCTCTATAGAGTTAATTACAAATTTAATTGTTTTATCCTATGTGTGGCATGAAGCCAATCATAAAATTGGAATTCCTAAGAGGTATAAGTTTTATTTTTGATCGTTGATCTAGACCTATTCGCTAGATTCAAAGTGTATAATAAGATTTATTATTACCCTAATGATGTGTGAGTGATTGGAGAGCACAAAGAGAAGGTGCATACATACATGAGAGATGTGTGAAGGGTTGTTTTGATAAGAAGCATAGATCTAGAAGAGTAGAAGAGCAGTGAGTAGTAGAGTAAAGACATATCAGAATATAAGATCAGAAAAGGCATTATAAAGAGGAGATCCGTTATCAGCACCAGAGTGCATATCAAAGGATCATATCTTGAGACATTCTAACAAGTGTATCAGGTGAAATTTCTTAACAGAGTGGTTCCAGTGGACCTTTCCAAATCTCTTAGCAGAGTGCTTACTTTACTGTAAGTTGAAATCCTTTCACAAGGTAGATTGTAATGATCTAAAGCTCTTAACTGGGTAGACCTTTAACCATGTAGATTGCATATTGTAATCAAAATTTTGTAGCCCTAATAGGCACACTTTATTGATATAGTAGTGAAGAATTTGTGGGTGTCATCCCCACCCCAGTTTTACCTATTTGGGTTTCTGGGTTACTAAATTCTATATATTGTGTTATTCATTTACTGTCATGGATGCTACTAGATGTTAGATTGATTACATATTTATATGACTGTGGATCAGTTTGTTTTAAAGTGATTAAATTTCAAGATCTGATTCACCCCCCCCTCTCAGTATCTTGTTTTCCCAATATTGTATTTCCAACGACTTCTTCAAATGCTCTTCACATGCTATAACATTGTTACCATAAATTTTTGGAAGTTTGTCCCTAATTTCTTTTGGAAGTTCATTAGGATAACCTGGAATACCAAGGAAACTAAATTGCCTATACCTCTCTACATAGACAAGTGTCTTTTGGGTTGAATCAATACCTTTAGAAGTTGATGATGCAACATTTGATGTGGTAGAATTCCCAAGACCAGCTGGTGGTGGCGTATTTTTTCCTTAATTTAAAGGAATCTCAGTATTTGTATTAATAACAGGAGAAGGACCAGAGGTTTTCTGGAAAAAATCAATCTTCTTTTTCATTTCCAGAGTGGAAGCTTCCAATTCTTCTTTCTCTAGCTCTTTGGATATAATCTGCCTCTCCCTCTTAGCTCTTTCCATATCAGTATCCAATTCAGTCATTGGGTCCACTGGACTCCCTTTATTTATAGGCTAATTTATTTCAACACCTACAACTTTCTGCTTACCCTTGTCCTTAGGCTTTTGTCTATTATACAATTGTTGGACAACTGGATCATGTTCAATCTTTGCAGGTGCAATAGTAGAATTGATTGCCTCTAAATCTAGCAATTGGCTCTTCAATTGTTCAGATTTGATTTGGGCTTGTGTAATCCTATCCTCTATCTCCTTTTCTCTATTTTGTCTTTTGGAAATTTTCTCTTGGATTCTCCTTTCTAATACACAAAATTCTTCAAAAATTTCCTTAGAGTTAGGGAGAGTAGTTTCAGAATCAGAGGTTCTCTCAATGATGGTTCTTTCTCTTTTGTGGATGTGGGAATGATACCTTCATGATGAGGGAGAGCTCATAGCACTAGGAGAATTCCTATTCTCTTCACCTCTACTTTTACTTCTAGAACTTGTTTCATTTCCTTGAGATTTACTCTAGACTATACTCCTGGAATACCTTGGTCCATCATCACCTTTCTCACTCTAAGAATAATAATCATCATACACTCCCAATCCCAAATCTACACCCTGTTCAACTTCTGATGCATCTCTCTCCTAATTTGGTGGAATGAGATTCTCTCTCGTAGTATTCTTCTTTTGTCTCCATGTTTGAGAAATAGTCCCATCAACATTTTCATTCATTGACTGACCATTTTTGGAAGTAGATGGGATCTCACCTTCCAAAATATCCTCAGGACAATTCTTCATCCTGGATCTAGTATACTTATAAATCATATTTAGATAGTGTTTATAAAATGATTAATTACTCAACACTGATGCAGAGATTTCTTCAAGTCGCCACCCAAGAGTTAGCTGGGAAAATATACACTTAGTAATATGAATTATGCTACAAAGGAATTTGCAGGATAAAAGATAACAACCAGGAATTTTTAATAAATCCCAACAAATTTTTAGTGGTAATAAAAATCCTCAGGATAAACAAATATTACTCTATACTATTAAAGGTCAACTGAATAGTTAAGATAATTAAGAAGGCCAGGATTCTAGCTCAACTTGAAAAACATTACATTACTTATTGAAAATTAATTTCATCCCCAGTAGAGTCACCATTTTGTTGGTTGTTTTTTATGTTGTACTTACTGAACAAAAAGCTTTTCTTTCTCTGATACAATTTTAAAGAGAAGCCAACTCCAACTATTATTTCATGTAATGAAAAAGACCAAATAAAAACTACTCATACCATGATTCTACACTTTAGGTTCTACTATACCAAGGGGGATAACCTTTAATACCTTAAAATAATCTATATGGTATTAATCAAGCAGCAATCTCACAAAAATTCAACATAATTGGGAGATACTAGATAATTGGCTAATTACCCATTGAACATGATGCAGGAGAATCTTGGGTCAATTGCAATCCTTCTTATCCAAAAACATGTTTGTTTTTTTCTTTAGTTTGTTTGGAGGTTGTTCGGGAAATACTATTTTGCTCAGGTTTTGTTGCTCATGCATGCTTGTCTCTATTGATCGGGTTATGTTTCTTGGGCATACCTATTTCTGTTGCTTGTGTCTATCACGTAGTCAAGCTTGTTATTTTCCTATTGCTCAAATTTCTCTTCTGACCCTCAGGTTCTATTTCCTATTGCTCGGGGTGTTCCTTTCCCAAGTCACTCTATTGCTTGGTCAACCTTTGCCAGAGATGTTTATTTTGGATTTGGATCTGGTGGCCGACTTATTTAGTTAATTTCTGTGGCTTAATTGATTTGGGGTCTCTCATTGGGATCTATGTGGACCTAAATCTAGGTCTCACTTATGGATTTGAGCACCGACCTCTTGATGGAGTCTTGTATATATTTGTTTCTATGTTATTAGTTTTAGGCAATTCTTAGAGCATGATAGATTGGATAGAAGATTGAGGTTTGAATAATCTATAAGAAGGTCTAAGACCTCACATGTATGAAGATGAGTTTGTAATTCACTGAATGTATATGGACCAAACTGGGAATGCCTTACAACTTGACATGTAATGATTTTGATTAATTAATGAAACAGATTCTCAGTTGTTTCTTCTCTCACTATGTTGTTTGGGCTTCTGCATTGTTTTTGCAAGGTGGTTTGGTAGTTGGGAGAGCCTTTGGCCCCATCTCCAGTCTCTCCTTGAGTCAGGTGGTATCAAAACATTGGTGAGATCTAAGTTCCTTCTTGTAAAAAACCCTAAACCCTAGTTGGTATTGTTGTGAGGTAGAAGATTGCAATCTGACCTAAAATTATAGAGGGATTCAAGATGGTTTGTGGGAGAGGAAATGTAGATCTAGGTCTAGATGATATGCTTAGGTAGATGGCAACTAGATTGGAAGATGTTGAGATAGCCCAGCATAGAGGAAAACATCTTGAAGGTGTTAGTGATGATGAAATTGAAGAGGTCAAAATTGAAGCTGCACCTACAACTATGATGAATCAGGAAGAAGAGTGATTCTTGAGATCTTTGACAATTTTGAAATCCACACCTCAGTTTTATCCTCTCGAGTATAGTGGAAAATTGGATTCTGATGAATTTATTGACTGGATAACAGATATGGAAAAGTATTGAATATGAGAATGCAGCAGAGGATAAGAAGGTGAAGATTGCAAGCACTAAATTGAAAGGTCATGCATCCTTATGGTGGGAACATCTGCAATTGGATTGAAAGAAGAAAGGTAAATAAAAAATCAAGGTATGGGATAATATGGTAAAAAAATTGAAAGGCAAGTTTCTACCTTGTGATTATCATATTAACCTAATCAGGTGAATTCAAAGTTTGAAGCAGAAAGACAAGTAAGTAAAAGAATATACTGAGGAATTCTATAGATTGGAAATCAGATCTGGACATGTGGAAGATGAAGTGGAAAGAGTATCAAGATACATGAATGGATTGAGAAGTTCCATGCAAGATGAGATAATTTTGGTCAAGATGAATAGCATTGAGGAGGCATATCAATTTTCCCTAAAAGCTGATGAAAAGTTGAACATAATATATAAACAAAGACAAAGAGTTAGAGGTGGTAGAATCCCTAGAGGAAGAGGTCGATCTCATTGTGAAAATAGTAGATTTGAATCAGACAAGTCAATTTTAGACACATCTCAAGACAAAGGGAAGACTGAATGGAAAGGTGTAAGTTCATACAGAGGAAGAGGAAATTACTCCAGAGGTGGTTATAGTAGAAAGGGATTCCAAATAACTTGTTACAATTGTTGAGAGGAAGGACATAAATCCTTTGAGTTTACACATGCAAGAAAGAAAGGTAGTAGTAGTAGAAATTTACTGGTGCAAGAGGTGTCACCAAATGAATCTGAGAAGGAATCAAATCTCATGATCTGAACAATAATATGGAGTGAGTAGGATAAGCAAGATCCTGTCAGGAAAATTTTGTTCAAGACTAGATGTAGAGTTGCAGACAAGGTTTGATAGGTGATTGTTGATAGTGGAAGCTCGAAGAATCTGGCATCTGAGGAAATGATTACAAAGTTGTAGTTGGAGAGGATGAAACATTTGAATACCTATCAAATCTCATAGATCAAGGATGATCATACATTAATGGTGAGTGAACAATGTTTTGTGAATCATAAAATTGGAAATTATTATGATAAGGTGTTGTGTGATATTATTCCTATGGATTGTTGTCATATTTTGTTGGGTAGACCTTGGCAATATGATAGACATGCTATACATGATGGAAGATTGAATAGATATTCTATTTGGGTTGATGGTTAGAAGCAATTTTTGTTACCTTTGATTGAAGAATCTATTGGTGAGATATTTACGTCTATGAAATTTTGTCTGATGGGAGGTAGAAAATTTGTTACGGATTTGAATAGAAATGATATATGTTATGCTTTGATTCCTAGAAAACTGAGTAAGAATACAAAAGATGACATTCCTACAGAAGTTGTAAAGTTACCCACTAAATATAAGGAGATAATTTCAAATAATGTACTTGATGGTTTTCCACCACTGAGAGATACCAGTCACTATATGGATATGATTCCTTGAGCTAGCTTACCGAAAAAAGAACCACATAGGTTAATAGCGACCGAGAATGAAGAGCTTAACTGACAAGTTCATTAATTGCTAAACAAAGGTTTGATCCAAGAAATTTTGAGTCCATGTGCAGTACCAGCTATGTTGGCACCTAAGAAGAATGGATAATGTGCATTGATTCAAAAGAAATCAATAAAATTGTAGTGAAGTATAGGTTTCCTATACTGAGAATGGATGACATAATGGATGGTTTAAGTAGAGAAAGATATTTTACCAAAATTGATTTGAAAAGTGGATATCATCAAATTAGAATCAAAGAAGGTGTTGAATGGAAAACTACTTTCAAGACAAAGGAAGGTTTGTATGAGTGGTTGGTTATGCCCTTTGGTTTAACTAATGCACCGAGTACATTTATGAGGTTAATGAATGAAGTCCTAAATAAATTTTTGAATAAATGTGTGATTGTATATTTGGATGATATTTTCATATTCAGTAAGACTAGAGAAGAGAATTTGATGCATATAAGGAAAGTGTTGGTGAGATTGAAAGAGGAAAATTTGCTCATAAATCTGAAGAAGTGTTCCTTCATGAAAGAAGAACTTGTGTATTTGGGTTTTGTAATTTAACCTAATGGTTTGAAGATGGATCCAGAGAAGGTTGAAGCTATATTGAGTTGGCCTACACTTAAGAATGTTAGTGAGGTAAGATCATTTCATGGATTGGAAAGTTTTTACAAAAAGTTTATCAGAAATTCCAGTTCTATTTGTAATTCTATGACTGAGACAATGAGAGGAGACAAAAGAGAATTCAAGTGGATACATGGAGGTGATAAGAGTTTTGAAGCTGAAGGTTGCTGAATTACTTGTGTTAGCATTACCTGATTTCAATAATGTATTTCAAGTTGAATGTAATGCAAGTGCAGGTGCAATTGGAGCTGTGTTGACTCAAGAAGGTAAACCTGTTGCTTTCTTTAGTGAAAAATTGAATGATGCTAAGAGGAAATATTCTATCTATGATCAAGAGTTCTATGTTGTTGTTCAAGCTATGAAGAAATGGAGACACTATTTGATGCCAAATGAATTTTGTGTTGTATACTGATCATAACGCTTTACAGTATTTGGGAAGTCAAAATAAGTTGAATCAGAGACATATGAAGTTGGTAGAGTATTTGCAAAGTTTCACATTTGTGATTAAACATAAGAGTGGAGTATCTAACCGAGTTGCCGATGCATTGAGTAGAAGAAGATCTTTGTTGATTGAAATGAGAATTGAAGTTCTTGGTTTTGATGACATGAAGAATTTGTATGAAAGTGATCTTGATTTTTTATAGTAGTGGAGAGTGTGTAGAGTACCTAAGTCAAAAGAATCAAGTAAGTATGAAGACTATTTTATTTAGGAAGATATTTTGTTCAAAGGTATCTATTTCTATATACCAAGAAGTTCAATAAGAACTAATTTGATTAAGGAGAAACATAGTAGTGGATTGACTGGAAATTTTGGTATTGATAGAACATTGAGTTTGCTTAAGGAAAGGTACTTTTGGTCTTAGTTTTATAAGGATATTTAGAAATTTGTGAAAATCTATGGATTTGTCAAATTGCAAAAGGAGTGAGTCACAATACTAGTTTGTATACACCTATTACTGTTCCTGAGAAACCTTGGAGTGATATCAACATGGATTTTGTTCTTGGCTTACCTAGGATAGCAAGAGGTACTGATTCCATATTTTTTGTTGTGGATAGATTTTCTAAGATGACACATTTCATACAATGTAAGAAAACATCAGATGTAGTACATATAGGAGATATTTTCATTAACGAGATTGACAGATTGCATGGATTACCATGGAGCATCATCTCTGACCAAGATAGTAAGTTTGTTAGATATATTTGGAGAACACTTTGGAAGAAGTTGGATACTGATTTGAAGTTTAGTTATACATTTCATCCACAGACTGATGGACAAAGAGAGGTTGTAAACTGAAGTTTGGGTAATTTGGTGAGATTCTTAGTTGGAGACACACCATGTAATTGGGATTTGATGTTGGCACAAGTAGAGTTTGTATACAACAGTTCAGTGAATAGGAGTACATGAAAGATGCCTTTTGAGATTGTTCATGGAACAAAACCGAGAGGTATATCAGATTTGAGAGATATTGTTGGAGAAGAGAAAAGAAGTGTAGAAGCAGAAGAATTTGCTAAGTTCATGAAGACATTGCATGAATATGTAAAATAGAAGCTGGAGAAAAAAAATCAGAAATACAAAGATAGCACAGATAGATCAAGAAGACATAAAACATTTGAAGTTGGTGATACAGTAATGGTTCATTTGAAGAAGGGTAGATTTCCTATTGGAACATATGGAAAATTAAACATGAAGAAATTTGTTTCTTGCAAAATACTGAGAAGATTTGATAGTGGAAATGCTTATGAAGTTGAATTACCTGATGACATGGATATATCACCTATATTCAATATTTCAGACTTGTACAAATATCATGAACCTGATGAAGAGGTGATAGTACCAAGTGATTATTCTAAGAAGTAGATAGAGGAAGTTTAGAAGATTTTGAAACAGAGAATTGGCAGAAGTACAAGAGGAAAGAATACATGGACTATCTAGTAAAGTGGAAGAACAGACAGATTAAGGACTCATCTTGGATTTCTCAATCTAAGTTGGATTCATTTAAGGTTGGACCTGATACATGATTTGGGGAATCATTTCTATTAACCCCAGGTGTCTGATGTAGGAGCATCTTGGGTCATTCACAATCTTGCTCAACCCAAAATATGTTTTTTTTGTTTTTTAGACTTTGTTTGGAGGGTTTGGAGGCTATTCGGGAAATACTTCATTGCTCGGGCATGCTTGTCTTTGTTGCTTGGGTTTTGTTGCTCGGGCATGCTTATTTATGTTTCTCAGGTCTATCACTCGAGCAAGCTTGTTATTTTCCTATTGCGCGGGTTTCTCTTTTGACGCCTGGGTTCTATTTCCTGTTTCTCTGGGTGTTCCTTTCCCGAGTCACTCTATTGCTTGGTCAACCTTTGCCTGAGATGTTTATTTTGGAGTTGTATTTGGTGGCCGACTTCTTTTGTTAATTTCTGTGGCTTAATTGATTTGGGGTCTCTCATTGGGATTTGTGTGGACCTAAATCTAGGTCTCACTTATGGATTTGAGTGCTAACCTCTTGGTGGACTCTTGTATATGTTTGTTTCTATGTTCTTAGTTTTAGGTAGTTCTTAGAGCATGATATATTGGATAGAAGATTGAGTTTTAAATAAACTATAAGAAGGTTCGATACCTTGCATGTATGAAGATCAATTTTTAATTCACTAAATATATATGCCCCAAATAGGGAAATCCTTACAGCCTGACATGGAATGGTTTTGATCAATTAATGAAAAGGATTCCCTGTTGTTTCTTCTCTCACTATGTTGTTTTGGCTTCATCATTGTGTCTCCAGAACATCAACCATGAAATGGAGTATGAGATAGATAAATCACAACAAACTTGTACAAATGTAGGACATAATGGATTTTATGTTTGTGTTTGTAGAAACATAGCCAATATATAACTAGACATGCAATAATATGGAACTTATTATTTTTTTGATTAGTGCTTTATCCATTGGGCCATACTCTAAAATAAATGCAATATGGCAAAGTCAATTATTATTAGAGATTCCAAGCCATAAACACAACTATCCCAAACCCATACTACTTATAAGATCCTAGTGTATATCAAGATGAATCTATGTATTAATTAGAGCATCATTTAATTTTATCCTTGATCAAAACTCTAAAACAACTACATAAACAAAGATAAACTCTATGCTAATGAATTAGAAAATTCATAACTTATAAGACATAACACCACAAGAGAGATTGGAATATGGATCTTTGTATTAAGTTTAAAGAATCACACTTCTATATACAAGATGTAATCAGAGATAGCATCTTGAATAATGTGCAAGATATATTCCAACTTTATTTCTAATCTTGAAACCTATCTAGTATAATTCTTCTATATTCCCTTGACTAAACACTTTACAAAATTCCTACAATACTTAATTTTCCAGCCACTTCCAATGATCTTGGGAATCCTTTCATAGAAGAGGATGTTGTGATTGCTAAAACGCAATGCAACCAAGATCACCTGCATGCAAGACCATTACAAAGACAGAATGAAACAGACAGAAGAGAGAAGGATCCGAAGCTATGGCGGCCGATAGGCCAGAGACTGCAAATGCATGTTGACAGAAATGATTTCTATATTATCAATAATGAAATGATTTACAACTCCTTAAGAAATACAAAGAAGACAATCCTTATAAAGGATGTCGAAACCCTAAACGGGCAACTGCTAGGAAATAGAAACTTTCCTAAGTCTAAAAGGAAACTGCCTAAGT
>MU223052.1:2581676-2597529 GCA_018584345.1 Thuja plicata | reverse complement strand
CTTATAAAGGATGTCGAAACCCTAAACGGGCAACTGCTAGGAAATAGAAACTTTCCTAAGTCTAAAAGGAAACTGCCTAAGTGAAACTTAAGCACTAAAGAGTAATTGCTAAATTACTCTAACAGAGGATTGTGACAAGCTACATATCAATTGGATAAAGGACAAAATATATGACTATATAAAAGACCAAAACACAAGTGGAATAACAACCACTTTATTGCAAGATTTTTTAAGTACTTTTTCTTTTGATCGCTTGCTTCCTTGTAATTTCTTCAAACTTGTTCAGAATTTGCCAGGTGGAATTTGTTGCCTTGGTTATCTAATATACTTTTCTTTGCATCTGCTTGTCTTGTTCAAAAATGTTGGGAAGACTACTACCTATTGATTATCATACAACATCATCTTCTTCTTGGCTGGCTACATTGTATCTGTCCTTCCAAGAGGTGAACACCTCATCACTTGGCCAAGGGAAATTGATGACCTTCTCTTTCTTTCTGTTCAAATCATCCCAACTGGGCTTTGCCTTATCAATTTCCTCTTTCAAAAATACAAAGTATAGCTTGGCCTTGTCAATAATTTCAATAGTTTAAACAAACAAAGTGTATTCTCTAGAGTGATAATGTTGTTAGTCCTTTTTTCCAATTCATCATTCATCTGGTTCATCCACAAGGCTTCCCTCTTTATCTTTCCATTCTTCCTGAATAAATTTTGGAACATTTCACAGCAGGTTTTGGAGTATTCCTTTCTTATTGTCTCTACCTTTTTAAGGATGATACTCCTTCTTATATCAAAACCAACTAGAAGTTTAAACCACTTGTAAGTGGTAGCTAACATAATTTCAACATTATCTTCTCTCTTATATAAGGAGTAAAAAGAATTTAATTCTTCCTTCTTTCCTCTCCACCTTTGCATAATTAAATCCCATTTATCCTTGTCTTCATTGAAAGAATATGGTATGCTTATAAATTTTTTACCATGTAGGTAAATAGAGGAAGGATCCAGATCATCAGTAAAATAATAAGTGTGGTCTTTATCTTATCTTCATATTTTTTTTGCAACCATTCTTGTGCATCCCTAAACTTTATGCTTTCTTCATCCCATTTCTTGCTTATCCCTTCCAATCTGGTCCTTTTAGCTACTAGTTTGTCTTTTTCAAAATCCAGATCTACCTCTGTAGTAGGGGAAAATTGTATGGGGGAAGGAGGAAATTCTATAATTGGGTGAGAGGAAGAAGGATGATATGGGTCTTGTGTTAACACCCTTTGTGGAGAAACTTGGGCTGACTATTGTCCCTCTAGTCTGGAGATTATTTTGTCTTTCTCCAAGGATGTTATCCTTCCATCATTGTAAGCCTTCAATACTATTTATAATTTGGTTCTTAGGCTCCAAATTTATTCCTCTTGCTTCTCTGCTACTTTTAGGCCAAATTTTGTTGTCTCCATTGTGATTCCTACTGCTTCTACCCCAGAGGTTTCTGTAACTCTTGTTACCAATAGACTTCCTTCCTACTCAATTTGAGTGTCTTCATTAATATTTTTTGTTCCCTCTTTTTCAATGACCACATTACTAATGCTACATGGTCTTCACTAAACATAGCCCATTTATTTTCATGTTGAGCTTTTGCCTTAGTGGCATGCATGGGTTTGGTCTTTTTTCTAACAACATCAAATACCACAGCATTAACTATGTCCCATTTAGATAAGATAGGTACTCCTTTCATGACTAGATCTCTACCTTCTTCAAGATTAATTTTTTTAGACTTGGCTATCATATCCTATTTTACCTCATTTTAAATCTCATCCTTGTTCTTATCAGGTGGATTCTTTTTCCTTTGTTAACATTTTTTTTTGAATTCATTAATGTGAATTCTCTAGAAAAACTTAGCAAATTCCCTAGCCTTTATAAATTTGTCATTTGACATAAACTCATCATTGACTTGTTTTGTAATTGGATCCAGCTCTTTTCCAACAAAATCAACAATGGTCAAATC
The DNA here is from genome assembly GCA_018584345.1 of Thuja plicata. Taxonomy (NCBI): domain Eukaryota; kingdom Viridiplantae; phylum Streptophyta; class Pinopsida; order Cupressales; family Cupressaceae; genus Thuja; species Thuja plicata. The sequence goes on along the minus strand of MU223052.1, from coordinate 2,595,539 downwards.
AATCTCAGTATGTTTAGGAGTCTCTGGCATCCCTTCTTGCATCTCTTGTGATGTTATGAAAATTTTCACCGCATCTCCCATCTGCAATAATTGTTCTGTAATAGGTTTTTTATTCATATGTAATGGGGATTGTGAGGGGGAATATATGTTTTCTAATTGTTGTCCCTCTCCTTTTTTTATTTTCTTCTTTTGGAATGGCATTGATTTAGATTCTTCATTCATGGACCTCTTCCCTTTTGAGGTAGAAACCTCTTTATCATATACATATGTCTGAGACTAGACCCTATAGGATGTTTCACCCTTCTCCACTACCATACTGTCCCTTTTTTCTGATGTAGTATATATTTTCCTGGTGGAACAATCCTACCATGTGTTGATTTTCTCAAGATAGACTTAGCCATTTCTGGCTCTGCTTTTATTACTGCTTCTTTCTTTTTATTCAATGTCTGCATAAAATCCTCAAATAAAGACATCAACATATCAATCTTCTTGGTCCAAGGATGGAACTCCTTCAAAGGATCATATCCTTTATCAAATTGTTTCACAAAGTCCAAAGTCTTCCTTTAGACCAACCATTTTTATTTCTTAATCTCTTGCTCTTGTAAATTGAATTCATTCCTTATGATGTCCTTTCAAAATTTGAATTGATGATCCAATACTAGACACTTTGTTCTTTTCCTAAATATATCACCGATGAATCCTTGAGTATCAACACATATTACTATTGATGTTTTCATTTGATAGGGTTCACAAGGTATTTATTTAAGTGTTTCCATCCCCCTTTGGTGATAAAAAATTGGTGCACAATTGTGATAGTAGGGAAGATAGTGCCTTTCCCTTTCCCTGTTAATGCCTCCTCTTGTAGTCTGCCAATTTTTTAATTATTTTTGCAATGCCTACTTTTAGAGGGACCTCATATGGGAGTATATTTGGAACTCATCCGAAACCATAAACTCTGAAGACTTTTGAAACTAGGTATAAAATATCACCCTAATTGTGTACTATCTCAATACTTTTAACAAATCCTTTTGATCATAAAAGATTCAATAAAGCTCTTCTAGGATTATCTGATAACAATAATTCTCTAAGCCTAGAAGTAAAACTCTTGCCAAAGGTGATGAAACTAGTCTCTTTCTTGTCCCATGATAGATCTGCACTCCACAGTTGGACATGCATCTCTTCATCATCTTTGAACCTCATTAGATCCATATCCTTGTCAAAATAATCAACATTCGTGAATAGGATCATATTTATTAACATGGAATACCATCCAAATGGCCTAACTACCTTGGCATTTTTTATACCTATTAGACCCTAGTGAATTAGTTCAACAATGTGGGTAGAAAAATAAAAAATGATAGCCAAGTGTGGGTGCAGAATTTGAACCATCATGACCATATAGTAAATAAGAATGACTGTTCCTTCATCTTCTCAAAAAATATGACTCAGGGCAATGTACATTCCTCTAGCCTTTGAATTGAAATAATCTAATTTGAATGCCTCTATTGTATTAGGGCCTACCGAAACCAAGTCTCCTATCTTGTTAAATAATTCCCTCAAAGGCCCACCTATGAAGTAACTTCTTTGAGCCTTATATATTTACTTGAAATGATCAAAGTCAATGTTTTCCATTTGAACAGAGGGATTGTTTAATTGGAAAACTTCCCTTATTTCCTTAGGTGTGATCCTTACTAAGATATTGCCATTTATATCCCTCAAAACCCAAGAAACATTGTCATATGTCTCTACAATTTGGATTAATAAGTCTGTATCCATGAAAACCCTAGGGACTATTAACTTTCCAACATCAAACTGCCAAACATTACTATTTGGGGTAAATGCATTCCTCTAGCTAAAAGTCACTTTAAATAATCCCAAACTAGTCATGCTAATTTTGGCATCTCTTCTCCATGTTCCCCTATCATACAAACCCTCCATAAATTTCAGACGAGGATGTATTGGCACTATTTTTTTAATTTTAGTTGTGTCATTTTTTGACCTATTTAATTGTTGTAAGAATTCCTCACATACATTTCTCTCCTTATAATCAGTTTAACCTGAAATATCTCTTCTGGGTTCCATCCTTAATTTAGGGTTTCTAGAAAAGAAAATAACAATTTTGTATGCAAAAAGTCTACTTGATACACAACGCCAAAACTCTACTACCAATTCAATTCATAATTTCTCAGAAATGTAGTCTCAAAAAAACTTACCCATTTTGCAAGTTTGGGAAACATACAACAAATTCTGCAATTCAGCTATGCTCCAAATCACTTCAATCAATTATAGCTTTTGAAAACTTGAAAATACAATATTATACATATTCTCAAGTATACTCAACATTTAATTCCCACTGGGGTAGAAACACAGTTTTCCATTACTTTCTGTTTGTTTGAAACTTTGCGGCCCAACGATTCAGAAAATTCTAGTTTACCAGTTTAAAACATGACCGTAGATCTCAACACTTCCTATTAAATCCTATGGCTAGAAATGGGTAATGAAAACCACTATCATTTTGGACATATGTTCATTAGGTGCAATGCCTTGATGAGTAGATCTTGATCACCTTTTCTTTGAGGATTTACGTTGTCCGTCTGATTAACATCAACTTACAGTTCTTTACATTTCTTTATAACCCATGGCCGATGATCTCATTTATGCTACATGTCATTCTAGTGTGATTCCTCAATAGTTAATCTCATTACATCTCTAGCTTAAGAATTTATGGTCATTGTTGGATTATTTTAAAATTGTCAGTGCTTTACCTTCGGCTAGGTCCCATCACTTATCTATGTGTCATGCTAGCGCAATGCCTTAATAGCTAGATCATGATCATCTTTTCTTTGAGGCTTCATGATGTTCATCTGATCAAAACCCACTTGATCACATATTAAACTTACCCTTTAATTTGTAACTATAAGTCCCCCTAACTTTATGAAATACATGTCACAACAAGGTGCAATGCCTCAAAGGTTATCTATTCTGCATCTTGTGATTAAGGAATCATGCCAACAGTTGGATTTGATTTAATTTGATCATTGGTTACCTAATCACCATCTTACTGATTGTTGGTTTAAAATATCAGATAGGACATGCGTCATCAGGGAACAATTCCTTAATGGTTAAACATTTTTTATCTCTGGGTTGAGGCATTACGCCAACCACACAATAAAATCTGATATGAACTTTGTTTACTTTACTTTAACTACACGGTCCAAACCACTTGGGACACATGGAAGATAGGTGCAATGCCTTAATAGTTAATCAAAATACATCTTGTGATAAGGGAATCATGCCAACCATTGGATGAACTTTAAGTTACATTACCTTTACTTCATTATTTATCGCTGAATAGTTCCCACCATATGCCAAGTGTCACTCAGACACAATGCCTTGATAGATAGATCTTGATCATCTTTTTACTGAGGGTTTTCTGAAACCATACGATCAAGTCTATTGTGCTTATCTTTTACCTTTACTATTCTGACTTCATCCAGACCCACTGGGACAAATGGCACATAGGCGCAATGCCTTGAACAATAGATTGAATGCATCTTGAGATGAAGGCAATGCACTATCCGCTGATCAAATAGAATCTGCATGCACTTTATCATAGCCTTTTTAACCAATGTCAGACCCACCAAAGACACATGGCCTTCAGGCACAATGCCTTGATAGAAATATCTTGATCATCTTTTGGCTGAGGAAACATGCTATCCATTAGATCAAAACTAAGTTTTAGGACACATGATATAAAATTAAAAAGGCCCGCGAGGCATCAAGACTTAGGATAAAATCATTAAAGCGCTAGTTCTAAAGGATAAACATAAAAATGGCCCTGATTTATTGTAAAATGAACACATGGGTTCATAAGAATTTAACTAATGAAATAGGGTAACTCAAAATTAGGACTTTCCCTAGAACCTTAGGGTTTTAGACTAGCAAGCCAAAGTTTGAAAACACAATTACTAGGGTTTTGAACAACATAGAACCTAGTTTAACTATGAAACACATGACTCATCACTTGAGCTGATTTTTTTTTTGTATAGCCCTAACATATCCTATATGGAAATATTTCTTACTTCCCTGCCAAACATATTAATATTTTGCACAATGTAGGTAGGAATAGTGATAGATTTGTTAAGGTTGAAAGAAGAAATAGTTTGTATTCTTCTGCTCTATGTGTCATATGGTTTTTAAAAGTCTAATAGATCTTTTGTCTTGTTTGGCATGAAGCTTGTTGGCTGCTTTGTTTTATAAAAGGGGATTTCAGGGCCTTTAAAAATGAGGATTTTTTGAGTTTAGAAAATCAAGCAACATGTCCTAGTTAACAAGGAATTACATTGTAATATTCTAGGAAGGACTGTTAACAAATTTGTGTGATTCCTACAAAGGTATTCATGGAGTTTTAAATTTTTATTTTACAATAGTAGAGGATTTGATTAGTATATAATGATAGTTCAAATTTCTCCAATGTATAATGGTGTTATGCCTTGAATGAAAGCAACCATGAGTTTCATTCAATCAGTGCATTGTTGTGATGTGTGTAACTCTTGTTTCATTCTTTTATCTAAATGATCAATTAAATGCTTGATTAAGATTGCAATTTTGATAGTTTTATAAAAGGATTGTGATATTTAGGTTGTATTGGGGTTACTGTTGAATAGATATTTCAAGGAAATAATCTTAGATCATATGCTATGAATGAAATTGATAGGGAGGCTCTTCTACTGAGTCAACTTGACTCACTCCTAGGTATCTCTTCTATACCTACTAGGGTTTATTCTTTAACACTAACCTATGGGTATAAAAATTGGTTCTCTTTCCCCTATCTCCAAGGGCTTGTCTACCAATAAAGGGATTCACACTTCACTAAACCTACAAAGGTAGATTCCACTAAACCTTTAAAAAACCTTCATAGACACTTTGTAGGGTAGGACTTACCCTAATTCATTCCACTAGGCTACATTATTGAAGTTTTAGAACCATAGTTAAACAATTCATCCATTGAGGTCCTCATTTGAAGGGGTAGGGATAGTGATTCCTTATAGCCCTAATAAGACTCCTAAAACCCAATAATTCCCAATTGCACAAATAAGCACCCAAAATAGTCATGGATCCAGATACCCTTTTTGAAAACTTGAAATATTTCTAGGGTTAGAGGATCCCAAACTGTTCATACAATAATTCAAACTCCTCTAAGAGAGAGTCCTTAATAGTAGGAATAATAGGGCTAGTTTGTGCAAACATAAAAAAACTTGGTGAAATGGATTCACCAATCTCCACCATTTATTATAGGGTCTTCCCAACTCCTAAATACCATCTTGGTGCAGAAGCACCCATAAGTTGTTTTGGAAATATAGTTATTTTAGTGTGTGTGTGCCATATGGAATTTTTTTTTGTAATAAGCTTTAGTAAAGCTTAAGGTCATGTTTCCCATAGCATGTTTGAGTTAGGAGGTGTTTATTTAGAGTCTTAGGACCTCTTGGGAAGTGCAATTAGGGCTAATATGTTATAAAGACTTCTAATTGGCACATGTGTCATGTGTATGTTATCATGAGGTCATTAGGGTATAAGGTAGGTTATACTCATGTTTTAACCCTTATTTGGGTCTTTGGTTAAGTTTAGTGAAGGTTTGAAGCATTTTGACTTAGTTTACAAGAAATGGGAAAAGTTGTCAAAGTTGCATTTTGCAACTTTGCAAAGTTGCTCCAACAACATTTGCAAGAATTGGAGAACTCATTCAATTGATGCCTTGAGGGGTTGATAAATTATTCACCACAATATTTAAGAGAAACCTTGACATTATGGAAAGGTTGGACATTTAGTGTACGAACATAATTTCTATGAAGTAATAACAGTTATGTGTTTTTGTGTGCAGTTTCAAATGTTCTTGATGACAGTAGGGTTTTGATGGATTAGTTTTGGCACTGTAACCCATGAATATGTTAGAGTAGGTGTTATTTGAATTAGGTGTGGAAATATTTAGTCATTTTGTTTGGTTTTAAGCATCTTTTGAAAATATTTTGTAATCTATACTAGTGTTGGTGTGATCGAGATAGTTTTTGTTAATGGAGTCATAACTCCTTTTCCCACCATGGATTTTTTCTAGTTCCTTGGGATTTGGAAGATGACTCCTTGTATATTATTTTTACAATATATTGGGCCCTAGAAATCAATAGAGATATTTTTTCAGTTATGCCCTAGGTGAGCCAGAGGTGTATGGCTAGGGAATATAGTGAACTGCAGAAGAATTATGGGTGATTTAATGTATTGGTTGCTTCAATATGAGAATGTGGAGAGGAGGATATGTGTGTAAGGAATACCCATGTGAAAGGATAATTTTTGGTGAATATTTATTTGAGATGAAAGAAAAAACCCTTGTGGTTGTTCTCAAAATTCTCTGAAACCCTTGATTTTAGGCTTGATTTTAGAAACCCACTGTACGAACAGTTTGGGGAAGTAAAACCTAATAAATATTTAGGGCATTGCAAAATTGTTTCAGGATCTAGACCTTGTTTTCCATCTTGTTTAGAATATTTGGGAGTTAAGGGTAAAAAGGTTGTAATTAGGCCTAATTCTTGTATCCTTGTTTTGGGAAAATTCATGTAAGTTCTTGAAATCGATAAGGATTTCATTGTAACTTTGTGTGGTTAGGAATTGCCATAAATCCAATGCCATAAAAATGAACCTTCCTCTCCCTTAAAGTTCAGTTTTTGTCTTGTGTGAACACTTGGTGTGAATGGTGCAAGAAGACATCCATGGGGTATGTTGATAGTTGAGTTGATTTCATCATTGGTGTGGACAAGTTGAATAGGGGACTGGTTGAGAATAAACTCCTTGTGCATTAGGGGTTGTGAGGGACCCTAATAGGCTAGATAAGTGGCCAATAGAAGACCCTAGGAAAAGATAGGTTGGTGAGAAAGACTTTTCATTACATCAGATTGGTATCAGAGCAAGTTAAAGATTTGGGATTTTGTGTATGTCTCTATATACTGGTGAATCAGTAAGGGAGATCAGTTTGGTGACTAATGCAGAGTTAGCTAAAGATATGGGTGCAAAAAAGGAGAAAAATTGACTCCTTGAACAAAGCCCTAGATGAAATGAGAGTAAAACTACTAGAAGTTATTGATGGAGCCAGTGATAAAGGAAAAGAAGGTGCAAGTAGTCACAGAGGTAAAAAGAAGATTAGTGAAGAAGATATCATCCCTGAACCAGACCCTCCATTGAATGAAGAATCATTCTTGAAAGTCATAAAGGAACTAGGTGGAAAGGAATTAGAAGGTGTACCACTATTTAGTGGGAAAATGGATATTGAGGTAGTGATGCAGTAGATTGAGGGGATGGAAAACCATTTTGAGTGTGAAGGTTTTACAGAGGCACAAAAAATCATGGTTGCAAAGTTAAGGCTAAGAGGATAATCATTGACATGGTGGAAGTACCTACAAGATGAAAGAGCTAGAATGGGTAAACAACCTATAGTGAAATGGAAAGCCATGGTGACTAAAGTAAAAGAAAACTATCTGCTAGAAGACTATGAAATACAGATTCATAGAAAGAGACAATGTCTGAAACAAAAATATTTGGATGTGGCCTCTTATACAGAGGAATTTTAGAAGTTATGTCTCAGGTCCAAGATTCAAGAAGAGAAACCTATCAAGGTAGAAAGATACTTGGGTAGTCTAAAATGGAACATCGAAGAGGAGATACGTTTATGGACTCCAACTACCATTCAGAAGTTCCACCAATTATCTCTTAAGGTAGAATAAAAGAACAAGAAGAAAGGAGACTCTAATATCAGAGGTAGAGGTAGAGGAAGAGACCAAGGGGGTCATAGAGGTGGATACTAAGGTAGAGGAAATGAACAAAGAAGCCAGGGAGAGTCCAAGTTGACAGATCATGGTAGTGAAACTACTCCAAGAGAGGGTTATACCAGAGGTAGAGGTAATCAAGGTGGATATAGTAGAGGAAGGAGTTCAGGCAGAAGAAACTCATACTTTATAAGTGTGAAATGTTATAACTGTGGTCAATTGGGTCACCCTACCTATATATGCCCAGATAATCCCACTTCTTCAAACAATAGTAAGAGGATTGCATATGCTCAAGAAGATACAACAAGTGTTAAGACACTTGAGTTTGATCACATTGAGTTAGAGATGGGAGAAAATATCATGTTCAGTGAGTTCTAATTAGACAACTAGTCAAGGATGAACCCAAGCATAGGAGAGAATTGTTTAGAGTGAGATGTAAAATCCTTGGTAAAGTTTGCAAAGTGATTATGGATTCAGGATCCACAGATAATATCATATAAGAGAAAGCAGTAAACAAACTAAAATTGGTAAAGATACCTCATTTCAACCCATACAAAGTGACATGATTGAACAAGGGGTAGAGTGTGTTGGTGAATGAGAAAAATTGGGTGGAGCTCTCTATTGCAGGATATAAAGACAATTTTCTTTGTGATGTTTTTCCTATGCATGCATGGCATCTTCTATTGGGCATGCCTTGGAAATATGATAGGGGTGCAATGTATGATGGAAAGAAGAATTCCTTATCTTTAAAGAAAGATATTAGAACTTTCAAGATTCAATCTTTATTGGAGGAACATGAGCCACAACCCAAGACCCCTAGTATATTATTGAGTAGTAGAAAGGAGTTCATAAAAACCCTTAGAGGTGAAGGAAGGGAAGGGTATACCATCTTTCTCAAGCCAAAGGAGGAAGAGAAGCCTAAATAAGAGCCTTTGCCATCAGAAATCCAAGAGTTACTTGGAAAGTACAAAGATATAGTCAGTGATGGTACTCCTACAAATTTAACTCCTAGGAGAGTGATAAGTCATAAAATCGACTTTGTACCTGGTGCATCATTTCCAAATAAGGCAACTTATAAGCTTACTCCAGATCAAAACCTAGAAGTGGCTAGACAAGTGTAGGAGCTATTAGACCAAGGAAGAAGAGCATGAGTCCATGTGCCATACCTGTGGTCTTAGCATCCAAGAAAGGTGGTAAGTGGAGACTTTTTAATAACTCTAGGGATATTAATAGGATCATAATTAGATAGAAATTTCCAATTCCTAGAAAAGAGGATTTGATGGAATGTCTTGGAGTGGAAATTTTTTTGACTAAATTGGACCTAAAAAGTGGGTACCACAAGATTAGAATCAAAGATGGGGATGAATGGAAGACAAATTTTAAGTTTACTGATGGGTTGTATGAGTGGAGAGTTATGCCATTTGGCCTTTCAAATTCCCCTAGCTCATTAATGAGGCTCATGAACAAAGTGCTTAAAGATTTGACAGGGATATTTGTGGTAGTATATCTAGATGATATATTTATCTTTAGTAAGACAATAGAGGAACATGTGAAGCATGTGGAGATGGTACTCAAAAGGTTGCAAGAAGAGAAGTTATCCATCAATCTAGAGAAGTGTGAGTTCTTCAAACAAGAGCTTTTGTATTTGGGGTTTGTTGTATCCCAAGGTTCATTGAAGATGGACCCAAGAAAGGTGGATGCTATTCTAAATTGGTCTAATCCAACCACAGGGATAGAGGTAAGGAGCTTTCATGGGTTAGCTAAGTTTTACTAAAAATTTATTAGAGATTTTAGTGGTATTTGTGCACCAATGCTAGACACCATCAAGGTGGTCTAAAGACTAAGTTTAGATGGACTTCTAAAGTAGGAAAAACATTTGAAAAGTTGAAGGAGCAAGTAGCAACACAACCTATCCTTATACTCCCTAGTTTTGACAACCTATTTACTTTGGAGTGTGATGCAAGTGGATTGGCAGTAGGGGGTGTGTTGAGTAAAAAAGGAAGGCCAATAGCCTTCTTCAGTGAGAATTTAAATGAAGCCACAAAGAAATATTCTTCTTATGACTTGGAATTGTATGCCCTGGTTCATTCTCTTAGGAAGTGGAGACATTAAATTCTACCAAAATAATTTATACTGTTTACTCACAACCAAGCCCTTAGCTATATAAACACACAATAAAAGCTTAGTAATAGACAATTAAAGTAGATGGAATACCTCCAAGCATTCACATTCACAATAAAGCACAAGATATGACAGTTGAACAAGGTTGCAGATGCACTAAGTAGGAGGATGCTAAGAATTCAATAATTTTAGTTGAAGAGCATTGGGATAGATAGTTTCAAGGACCTCTATAGGGAAGATGAAGACTTTGGTGAAGTCTATAGGGTGCGTTAAGATTTTTAGAATCAATTCCATAGTAATTTCTCTGATTTTACCTTGCAGAGTGGATTGTTATTTAAGGGGACCAATTGTGTGTTCCTAAGGGTTCCATGAGAGAGAATATCTTTAAAGAGAAACATGATGGTAGCTTGAGTGGTCATTTTGGTGTGAAAAAAACCATAGAGTTAGTCCAAATGTTTTATCACTGGCCAAAGCTGGTAAGAGATGTAACAAAATATGTTGAGAAATGTGTAGTGTGCATGAAAGCAAAATGAGGAGCTAGCAATGCAGGTTTGTATCAACCTTTGCCAATCACTAATAGACCATGGGAGTATGTTAGCAGGATTTCATTGTAGGTATACCTAAGACAAAACATGGACATGACAATATCTATGTTGTGGTAGATAGATTTAGTAAAATGGGTCACTTCATACCTTGTAGAACTACACATGATTCTAGTAACATTGCACTTTTTTTTTTAAAGGATATTGTAAGAATCCATGGACTACCCATAAGCATTGTCTCAGATAGGGATGTCATGTTCATGAGCCATTTCTAGAAAACACTATGGAGAATATTGGGTACTAACCTTTCATTTGGTTCAGCTTACCATCCTCAGCCTGATGGCCAAACTAATGTGGTTAATAGAGTTCTTGGTAATTTTTTAAGATGCCTAACTATGTATTATGGGAAGACATGGGATGTGGTCATTGCCCAAGTAGAATATGCATACAATGAAAATGTTAATAGAACAACATGTAGGAGCCCATTTTAAGTTGTTTATGGGATGCACCCAAGAGGTGTGTGTGAGCTTAGAGACCTTGGAGCTAAGGAGTAAAAGAGTGTTCATGCTGAAGACTTCAATCAAAACATGAAAGAGATTCAAAAATAAGCAAAGAGGACTATAATAGAGTTTAATAAAAAAATTAAGGCTAGAGTATATGAGAAGAGAAAAGATGTTCAATTTCAAATAGGGGATTATGTTATGGTACATTTGAATAAATATAGATTATAAAAGGGATTTCCTACCAAGCTACAAATGAAGAGAGTGGGACCATACAAGATCCTAGCCAAATATGGTCAAAATGCCTACAAACTGGATCTACCTACTGATTTGAGCATCTCACCTATTTTCAATGTGGCAGACTTGATACAGCTTAAGGGAACCTTAATTGAGATAGATTTGAACAGGGAAGAGTTTGGAAAAGATGTAGAACCTGATGTTTTTCCTCCCAAGCTACAAACAGGAGCAGACAAGGTATTAGATTCAAGGGTCAAGAAGACCACTAGACACAAGGTGTACATGAAACAACTCATCAAGTGGAAGTATAAGCCAATGTTAGAGGCAACATGGTTTACAGCTACAAAGTTCAAGAAGTTTTGGATCACTGAAGACATCTTAGCCACATGAGTGACTTGACTTTCTCTTGAGGGGGAGTATGGTGCAAGAGCACCCATAGGTTGTTTTGGAAATCTATTTATTTTAGTGTGTGTGTTACTTATGGAATTTTTTTTTGTAATAAGCTTGATTCAATCTTAATTTCATGTTTATCATAGAATGTTTGAGTTAGGAGGTGTTCAGTTAGAGTCTTAGGACCTTTTGGGAAGTGTAATTAGGGATAGTATGTTATAAAGCCTTCTAATTGGAACATGTATCATGATGATGTCATCATGAGGTCAGTAGGGTCTAAGTTAGGTTAGATTCATGTTTTAACCCTCATTTGGGTCTTTTGTGAAGTTTAGTGAAGATTTGAAGCATTTTGACTTAGTTTACAAGAAATGGGAAAAGTTGTCAAAGTTGCATTTTGCAACTTTGCAAAGTTGCTCCGACAACATTTGCAAGAATTGGATGAATTATTCAATTGATGCCCTAAGGGGTTGATAACTACTTCAACACCCTATTTAAGAGAAACCATGACATTATAGAAAGGTTGGACATTCAGTGTACAAACATAATTTTTGTGAACTAATAACAGTTATGTGTTTTTATGTGCAGTTTCAATGTTCTTGATGACAGTAGGGTTTCGATGGATTATTTTTGGCACTATACCCATGAATATGTTAGAGTAGGTGTTATTTGAAATCTTTATGGCAATATTTAGTCATTTTGTTTGATTTTAAGCATCTTTTGTAAATATTTTGTAATATATACTGGTGCTAGTCTGATCTAGATAGTTTTTGTTAATGGAGTCATAACTCCTTTTCCCATTGTGGCTTTTGTACAGTTCCTTGGGAGTTGGAAGATGAATCCTTTTATATTATTGGTGCAAGATATTGGGCTCTGGAAAGCAATAGAGATTTTTTTTCAGTGATGCCCTAGGCGAGCTAGAGGTGCATGGCTAGGGAATACAGTGAACTGCAGAAGCATTATGGCTCATTAAATGCATTGGTTTCTTCAATATAAGCATGTTGAGAGGAGGATATGTGTGTAAGGGATCCCTATTTACAAGGATAAGTTATAGTTAATATTTATTCATGATGAAAGAACAAACCCTTGTGGTTTTTCTCATAATTCTATGAAACCCTGGATTTTAGGCTTGATTATAGCAACCCAATGTACAGACAGTTTAGGGAAGTAAAACCTAATAAGTATTCAGGGTATTCCATAAGGGTTTCAAGATTTGGACCTTGTTTTCCATATTTCTAAGGGCCAAAAGGTTTGTAACTAGGCCTAATTCTTGTAGCCTTGTTTTGTGCAAATTCATGTAAGTTCTTGAAATCGATAAGGATTTCATTGCAAATTTGTGTAGTTAGGCATTGCCATGAATCCAATGCCCTAGAAATCAACCTTCCTCTCCCTTGAAGTTTATTTTTGGTATTGTATGAACACTTGGTGTGAATGGTGCAAGAAGACACCCATGGGGTATGTTTATACTTGAGTTGATTTCATCATTGGTGTGGACGAGTTGAATAGGTGAAGGATTGAGAATTAAATCCTTGTGAATTAGGGTTTGTGAGGTACCCTAATAGGCTAGAGAAGTGGGCAATAGAAGAACCTAGGATAGTATAGGGTTTTTATCAAGACTTGTCACTACATCACACACTGCATGCATTGGATCATACCAATAAGTCCAACCTTGCACCCAATCAAAGTTTGTTACCTTCTTGCTCCTAGTCAGGCACTAGTAGTCTCGCCTAGGGAAAGAAATTTAAAATAGCCATCATCACTTTTAGGACCTGTAAAAAAAATAAAACACTATAAAAGGACTCCAATTTCCATCCTCTATGGGCCATAAAGATCCAATGGAGGACACTCACGGTGGAGCCATATTTAGAGAGCAGTCTCCTTCACTGGCAGGGACCGGTGCAATAAAGATTGAATTCAAAATGAGCACTCAAAAATTAATTAAATCCTACAATAAGTAATTGTAGAGAAATAAAATAATTACATGAGGCTTTAAAACACACCACAATAAATATTTCAATCCATCTGAAATTTCTTGAAACTAAAACTATGAAAACTGTAAAAATACGGTGAATTGCTATTGTTCTTCTTCTTTCAAAATATAACCAGAAAAGGTCCAAACTGTTGGAAACAATTGTTTAAATTGTGTGTTGTCCTTGATGTTACACAAATGTCATATCAGTCATCAGACAGAGTCTACCGAGTTTAGAATGTCATATCAGTCATCAGACAGAGTCTACCGAGTTCAGAATGTCATATCAGTCATCA
>MU223052.1:2551716-2575188 GCA_018584345.1 Thuja plicata | reverse complement strand
ATTGGTGGTTTTCCCAAATTGGGTTTCCACGTTATATCTGGTGTTACTTGTGTTCATGTTATCTTTTTTATGCATGTCAATAACTGTGAATATTTAAAGAATAATATAAGGTTAATTTACCGAGTAATAGCAATATATTAAGACATCTAAGGGACTTGTGGATTTATTTTTGTGGTAACTGATTCACCCCTCCCCTCTCAGTTACTCCGTCCATTTTTCCAACACAACCTTCGTATAAGGAAATAAAAGTCCTTAAATAATTCCCTTTGACCTATGAAAACCATCCAAACTAACATATAACTACATTTTGGAAAAAAATAACTTTTGGCAAATGTTGTCAAGCAACATTTTGCATCTTTTACAAGTGTTTCTCATCCAATGTTTTAACCCTATGAATGGGCTCTAATAAGTCAAAAAGCATTTCCTAAGGATGAATAATCTCTAAAAATGTCCACATAAAAATTTTAGTTGATAATTACATATTTTGTCCTTTTTTGGCTCTTAGGACATTACAAAGGCCACTTGACCAAAATGCACACAATGTAACACAAAACTTTACAAAAACATTCCAAACCAATACTAAATCATCCTAAACAACATTATCAAAACCCAAAACTAGTTGAAGGACTTTCAAAAAATAATTTTATGGTTCAAACCCCTCGGTTCTCTTGAACCATGATTCCCCTGAACAAAAGAATTCAAGTTCAATCTAGAGTCAATAGTGCACTATCTATTCCCACCTTCTTGAAATTATCTTCTGCAACCAATGTAACTTATGATTTAGGTATATCTTTCCATTTTATCAGATGTTCTATGTAATGGCCATGTGTGGTCTTCTTTTTAATTCTAGAGTCTAGTATCCTCTCTACTTGTGGCTTGCTCTTGGTTGTTAAGGTCACATCAACAGTAATATTTTCCACATCATTAGTGGCCTTTGTTTCCTTTCGTAGTGGACCTTTGTAGTTAACTAAGTCCTGGATATTGAAGACTGGTGATATTTCTAATTTTGGATTTAGCTCAATTTTGTATGCATTTCTCTATACCTGGCTATGATTTTGCATGGTCCTATCCTTATCATGTGCAACTTTCTAGGTATGCCTTTCTTGAATATGGATTTATTCAAATGTATGATCACTAAATCCCCCACTTTAAATCACAACTCCTTTTTCTTTGCATCCACATTGGCTTTCAATCTCTGTGTTGCCTTTGTGAGTGTATGTTTAACTTGGTCTTGCACTTCTTTCATTGGTTGAGGGAAGTCTTCAACATGTCCACTTTTCCCCTACTTGCTTCCCAAGTCTCTAAGTTCATAAACACATCTAGTATGAAGACAATAAACCACTGCAAAATGACTCTTACCAGTGGTCCTATTCACACTATCATTGTAGGAAAATTCTACCTGTGGTAGGACTTGATCTGAAACCTATCCATATTCTTTTGTTAAGCATTTCTGAAGGTTTCCTAAGACCCTTTTTATGACCTTTTTTTGGCCATCTGTCTCAGGGTGATAAGCTAGCCCAAATAATAGATTAGTTCATAGCCTCTTCCATAATGTCTTCCAGAAATGTCCAATAAATTTGACATCTCTTTCTGAGACTATGCTAAGGGGTAATCCATGGATTCTAACAACTTCTCTAAAAAATAATTGAGCTATGTATCTTGCATCATGTGTAGTTTTTTAATGGAATAAAATGGTTCATCTTACTGAGCCTATCAACAACTACAAAGATAATATCCATCCCAATGCTTTTCCTTGGTATTCCAACAATGAAGTCTATGTTGATGCATTCCCATAGCTTATTGTGAATAGGTAGTGGTTAATATAAGATAGAATTGTTAGAAACACTTTTAGCTTTTTGACACATCACACATTATTCTACATACTTCCTCACATCTCTCTGTATCCTAGGCCAGTAGTAGAATCTCTAAACCAACTCAAGGGTCTTATTGGGACCAAAATGGCTACTAATACTACCATTGTGCTTTTCTTGTACAATATTCTCTCTCATAGATCCCTTGGGCACACACAACTATCCTCCCCTAAATAAAAACCCATTTTTCAATGTGTAATCTACAAAAATAACCATGAGATTGAGTTTTGAACTCCATACATACCTTATAGGCCTATGAGAAGTCTTCATCTTCCTTCTTAAGTCCTTAGTACTTTCCACTCCAATACTTTGTAACTGATCTTCTTGAATAGTGAGTAGCCTTTGGCTCAATGCATCAGCAAATTTGTTTAGCTACCCCTTTTCATGTGTTATTGTAAAGGTATAGACTTGCAATAACTCCATCCATTTAAGATTATTATTGCTTAACTTCTCTTGGGTGTTGATGTAACTCAGAGCTTGATTATTAGTGAATACTACAAACCCTTTCAGTAGGAGATAATGTCTTGACTTCCTAAGGGATTGAACTAGTGCATAGAGTTCTATGTCATAGGAGGAATACCTCATCTTGGCCTCATTTAACTTTTTAACTAAAAATATCTACTAGTCTACTCTCTTGGGTTAAAACAACTCCCACTGCTATACCACTAGTATCATACTCTAGGGTAAGTAGTCTATCAAAAATTGGTAATAGAAGAATGGGTTGGGTGGCTACCTTATTTTTCAACATCTCAAACCCCTTATTGGCTTTTTCTGTCCACCTAAAATTAGTCTTCAACCTATCTGTTCTATTATCTAAAACTGGGGCACAAATGACACTAAAACCCCTAATGAATTTTATATAGAATTGGGAAAGCCCATGAAAAATTCTTACCTCAGTACTAGATGTGGGAGTAGGCTAGTTGAGTGTAGCCTCAACCTTTCTAGGATCCATCTTTAATGTCCCTTGTGAGACAACAAATCTAGGATACACTAATTCTAGTTTCAAAAACTCATACTTCTCCAAATTGATGGCTTACTCCTCTTGCAATCTCTTCAATACAATACTCAAATGTTCAAGGTTATCTTCCTTAGTCTTTATGAAGATGAGGATTTCATTAAGGTAAAATACCACAAACACCCCTATGTAGTCCTTTAGCACTTCATTCATCAACCTCATGAATCTGCTATGGGCATAGCTAAGCCCAAATGGCATGACAAGCCATTCATACAGACCTTATGTACTCTTGAAGGTTGTTTTCTACTCATCCCCTTCTTTAATCCATATTTGATGGTATCCACTTTCTAGATCCAAATTTGTGAATTATTTAGCCCCACCAAGACAGTCCTTTAGGTCCTCAATCCTAGGGATTAGAAAGCTATATCTTATTGTGATCCCATTTATTGCTCTAAAGTTGGTTCATAGTATCTACTTACCTCCTTTTTTGATGCCAATACCACCGGCACTACAAGGACTTATTCTCTTCTTTATAAGCCCTTGTTCAAGTAGCTCTTACACTTGTCTGGCTATCTCCTTATTCTGCTTAGGGGTCATTTTGTAGGCTGCCTTATTGGGAAATGATGCACCTGGAATGATGTCAATTTGGTGACTTATTGATCTTTGTAGTGGTAGGACTTTAGGTGATCCATCATTCACAATGTCCTTAAACTGCTCCAAAAAATTTTGTACCTCCTTAGGTAAGGGTGTAGTTTCATTTGTATTTTCTTCTTTGGGCTTCATCATGACAACATACCACTCTTCATCTTATCTTTTAATATCTTGTAGGAATTATTTTCCATCTGCTACCAACACATTAGGACTAGCCTTCACTCCTTCTTCCTCCACTAGAGATTGGATTTTGTATGTCATCCATCCTTTTGAAAAGAATAGGAATTTTTCTCTCCATTATGCATGGCTTTCCTATCAAACTACCATGGTCTTCCCAATAGAAGATGGAAAGCATCAATAGGAAGTACATCACAAAGAACCTTTTCATTGTATCCTCCAATTGAGAATTCAATCCAGGATTTTTCATTCACTAGGACATGTTGTCCTTTGTTCAACCATGTCACCCTACAAGGATGGTCATGAGGTATCTTAGTCACTCCAACTTTGTTCACTGCTTTCTCAGAGATTATGTTGTAAGTTGACTCTAAG
This sequence comes from Thuja plicata, assembly GCA_018584345.1. Lineage (NCBI taxonomy): Eukaryota > Viridiplantae > Streptophyta > Pinopsida > Cupressales > Cupressaceae > Thuja > Thuja plicata. Next base: position 2,571,162 of record MU223052.1, on the reverse strand, counting down.
TCAATTGTCACCTTTCCTACCTTACCAAGAATCTTGCACTTCACCTTGAAGAGTGATCTTCTCTCCTTAGGTTCTTCTCTAACTAGTTCCTTAATCAGAACTCTCCTTATCATCAAATTCTCCCCAGTCTTTGAATCAAGATTGATCTCTGGAGACTTAACACTATTGGTATCTTCTTGAACATAATTAAATATTCTCTCTGATTGCGAATATGTTTCCTTGTTAGGACATCTATATCTAGGATGCCCAAATTGGTGGCAATTATAAAATTTCATATTTGAAAAAGAGGAACCTTTGTTAGAAACTCCACCAAATATTCCTCTACTACCACTATTAGGACATTTGTCTCTTCCATAACTACCTCCACTACTCATTTCACCACTATTCTCTATTAGTTTTGCCTCTTCTTAGGGTCTTGAGTCATTACCTCTACCACCATAACTACCCCTGTGACCTCTTGAGTCTCTACCTCTTCCTCTGCCTCTACTAGTGGCTTCATACTTCTTCTTTCTCTTCTCTTCAACCTTAATAGTCAATTGGTAAAAATCTTGAACTCTGGTAGGTGTCAGGAGACTTATTTCCTCTTGTATTCTTCATTTTAATCCATTTAAATAGTGTGCCACTTTTATGATCTCATCATCTATCACCTTGGATCTCAAGCACAATTTATAAAAATCCTCTATATAGGCATTCACCACTAAATCTCTTTGTCTTAGATTCTTCTTTTTCTTATGGAGTTGTATCTCATAATAATCAGGGATGTAGGTGTCGCTAATCTTTGAAACCATACCTTTCCAAGTGGATATTTTATTCTTTCCTTCTTGTAGTATTTCATCTTCCACAAATTTCCACCATGTGAGGGTAGTTCCTCTTAATCTGGTCTTGGCCACTTTCACATTTTGAGCTTCTATGACATTCTCACACTCAAAGCAGTTCTCTAACCCTTGAATCCACTCCATCACCACCTCTAGCTCCATTTTTCCACTAAACAAGGGTAAACCTTCTAGTGATTTTCCTCCAATAGCTTTCAAAGCTCTAAGGAATGGCTCTTCATTCAAAATAGGATCAAGCTCTAGCATTTCATCCTCTACTACCACTAAATTCCCTTTTCCTCCTGTCTCTTTCACCTTCTCATTCAATTCTTTTGTCTTAGCTTGTACTTTATCAAGATTAGTTTAAATTTCTACTAGTCTTTCTCTTAGGAGTCTATTCTCCTTCTCTTGATCATCAAATTTATTTTCCAAATTTGTGTTGGTCACCATTGTTGACTCACCCATTGATTCAAGATCATTCATATACCTTCCTAGTCCAAATATTTCAGGGACCTGATACTAATCTTATAGGGAGGATCTTTCACTGAGTCAACCTGACTCACTCATAGGTCTCTCTTCGACACCTACTAGGGTTTATTCTTCAACCCTAATCTAGGGTTTGAACACTTAGCTCTCTTTCCCCTAACTCCAAGGACCTCTCTACCAATAAAGGGATTCAAACTTCACCGAACCTACAAAGGTAGATTCCATCAAACCTTCAGAAAAACTTCATAAACACTTTGCAGGGTAGGACTTACTCTAATTCATTCTACTATGATCCATTCTTGAAATTTTAGAACCATAGTGCAATCATTCATCCATCAAGTTCCCCATTTTAAGGGGTAGGCCTAGTGATTCCTTGTAGCCCTAATCAGAGTCCTAAAACCCAATAACTCCCAAATTTCACAAAACCTCCCCCAAACTAACCATGGAACTAGATACCCTTTTCAAAAACATGAAATATTTCTAGGGTTAGAGGATTCCTAATGTTTGTACAATACTTCAAACTCCTCTGAGATACAATCCTTAAAAGAAGGGCTAATAGTGCTAGGTGGTGTAAACACAAAAAAAACTTGGTGACATAGATGCATCGATATCCACCATTGATTATAGGGTCTTTCCAACTCCTAAATACCACTCTTCATGCATTGGGTCATACCAATAAATCCATCCCTCCATCCAATCAAATTTTGTTACCTTCTTCCTATTATCAAGAACTAGCAGTATTGCCTATGGAAAGACATTTAAAATAGCCACCATCACTTTTAGGACCTGTACAAAAAGGGAAAAACTAGACAAGGACTCCACTTTACATCCTCCTTGGTCCATAAAGATCTAATGGAGGATTCTCACGGTGGAGCCATATTTACAGAGTAGTCTCCTTCACTGGCAAAGAACAGTCCAGTAAGGATTGAGGTCAAAATGAACACTCAAAAATAATTTAACTCCTATAATAAGTACTTGTAGAGAAAGGAAATAATTACATGAATTATTATAACACACCACAACAAATATTTCAATCCATCTAAAATGTCTTTAAACTAAAACCATGAAAAATGTGAAAATACAGTGAATTGCTATTGTTCTTCTTCTTTCAAAATGTAACTAGAAAGGTTGAACCTTTGTACAAGGTCATAAAATTCCTTTAATAGGTCCCTTTGATCTATGAAAACCATCCAAACTAACATATACATGCAGTTGAGAAAAACAAAACTTTTAGCAAATGTTTTCAAGCAACATTTAAAAGTTGCAAATGTTGTTCAAGCAACATTTTGCATCTTTTACAAGTTTTTCTCATCCAATGTTTCACCCCTATGAATGGGTTCTAATAAGTCAAAAACCATGTCCTATGGCTGAATACTCTCTAAAAATTTCCACCTAAACATTTTAGTTGACAATTATATATTTTTTCCCTTTTTGGCTCTCAAGACATTACAAAGATCACTTGGACCAAAATGATCACAACATAACACAAAACTTTACAAAAACATTTCAAACCAGTCCCAAACAATCCTAAACAACCTTATACAAACCCAAAACCACTTTAAGGCCTTTCAAAATGAAATTTGAGGCTTCAAACCCCTGGGTGCTCATGTACGAGAAATTATGTTGTATAATGTTATATTACTAATGACTCCAATACCCAATAGGATAAGGTGCTAGTCATAGATTTTGTGAATCTTACATAGATATTGTTATTTATATTCTTATTGTTACTTGCTGCATCAAAATCAAATAAATCATGAATACCTTTACTATTTTTGTAGGTTAATAGATTATTTTATCTCATACTCCTAATAAGGGTGATGCTCTATAGATGATTAGCCATTATCTAAGTATATCCTGGTTATGCTAAACCATGTATGATATTTCCTCTTATATTAATGGTGGTTACAGTTTTAGCATGTACTCAAAAGAATTAGAGGGATTCTCCGCTTGGTTTTGTAGAACCAAAAGTGTAGAGGGATGAATTAGTATCCATGTTAGTTGGTCCACTCCTCTTAAAGATTTCAAACATTGGATTTGGCTACTCTATAGAATGTATTGAGGGGTGCAATGGTAGCTTTGTAAGTGTAAAACATTTCCAAGAACCAAAAAAATGGTGACTTTAGTGGGGAAAAAGTAAATTCTTCAATATAATGGTTAGCAAGTTTAAGAGTGTTGTTTCATTGTATTGTTGAGTCTAGTTATTATAGAGTCATGTATGTTACAAAGAAGTTGTCCTCTTATTTATAAAGCGAGTCAGGATTTGTTCTCCCTCATTGCAAGAATGCCAAAGATGTCCATGTTCCAAAAGAACATATATACATCTCACTTAATGTGAGTGGTGACTCCGAGTTCTTTGTATTGGTTCTTCTCTTGCTATGATAACTGGACAATGAACTTTTCACTTTGCAATGGATCTTTAAGAGTAGCCAACTCTAAGTAGTTCACCAAGACTAAAAAGGATACGAATCCATCCTTCTATGCTTTAGGTTTTGCAAAACCAAATGGGGGACACCATTTAATGCCTTCAATATTTTGTTCAACATCAATCAGCAGAGATCTCATAAAGGCTCAATACGACCAGGAGATACTAGGTAACTAGCTAATCACCCATTGAACATCGACCTTTAAGTGGAGCATGAGATTGGTACAACACTACAAACCACATAAAACATAAGATACATCAGAGTTTGTATTTAATTTATAGAACATAGCCAAGACTTATCTATCATGTATCAACAAGGAATATATTTATTTCTGATCAGTGCCTTGTCCATTGGGCAATACTTCTAGTTCAAGATCAACATACAGAAACAAACTACTATCAAAGACTCAAATCCATAAATACAAATGATATTAGACTATACACTGCTTATAATAAATCCTTATGTAGAACATATGATCTTATGTCATATCCATATCTTCATTTAATTTGATCCTATATAAGAACTACATACTAATAACATATACATAGATTAATCCATGCAACGAATCAGAAAAATCATAACACAAATGAACAACACAAAGGAGAGACTTGAATATGAGAAAAATGTATTAAGTATGATGAATCTTTCTTTTGTACCAATTTTATCTACAAAATTTACCACTCCAACAATATGCAAAAGATCTAAAAACATCTATTCTATCTGATAACAAAACTAATACAATCCAATAAACTATATCCCTAATGGAACCAAGCAAAATCTTGAAGCTCTTGGAGTTAAGCATAGCTTGAAAATCTTTGTGGAGGCAACGAGTTGGAACCCCTAAAACATGTAAAATAATGCATATAAAGATCAGAAGAAAACCCCTCTTTCTTCTCTCCATGGGCACCTGTCCTTCCCAAAAATATCTGAAAACTGCCTTTCTCTAACTGCCCCAAAATCTGATTTTATTTACAGAAATATCACCTTCTTCAATTGTATTTTAAAATCCTCTCAACACCTTTCGTGAAAGCTTTTAAAACATTTGGAAACAAGAAATTTCAATAGTTTGCACTATTTATCTCTACACAACCTTTATACTTTCTATTCACTCTACATTTTAATTTCAATTCTGCACATTAATCCATTTGATATCTTTTCACATTAATCATGCATATTCATCCTTATATTAATCATTTTAGCTTGTTCCTACACTGTTCTCTGCATTTTCTACCTTATTTCACCTTTATTGAGCCCAAGATGCATGAGATTATGCCATGTGGCACCCTTTGATTGCTATGTAGGTCCACATGTGCATATGGATTATCTCTACTTGGGCCCACCACCTATCAAAGTGCCACATGTCATCCTGGTGCATTGCCTCTATGACTAACTACCCTACATCTTTGGTTAGTGCCATAACACCTACTGTCCAATCTTACCTCAGGATCTGTGCCCATATCACATTCTTCTTCTTTGTGGCTTCCACCTCATCACCTCCTCAACCTATCTTGCTATCGGCCCCACCATGTGTTGGCCATGGCTTTCATATCTAGGCATTACGCTGACTGTTGATCTTACTTTTCATTGGGATGTGTGCCACCTTTTTTGCCTTTGTGCCACATTGCCTACCACAACATCCTTGCGAGACCCACCAAAATTTGGTTGTTGTCACCAAATTTTCTTGCTAAGAATGGTTTTTGAGGCACCCTAGCTTCCACGCACATGCAGAACCTTTGGGCTTCTTCTTGAAACTATCATCTGTGCATTTTTTCTTACAAACATCTATGTTTTCCCCACACGCTACATGTGGGATATATCCCTTTGAATTTTTTAAAGTCTTTAATGCATTCGCACGCCAAAAATATTTTCTTATAACCTCTAGCCAAGACCAACCAGGGCGTGACAGTCTCCAAGAGCTTCCAAGCTCTTATTTCAAATAACATGCAAAGCATTTTAATATTTAAACATAAAAATTTTTTTCTCCCTAGTCAATGTGGGATAAAACGTCTATCCTTTCTTTGCACTGAAAGTGTTTGTGCCCCAGACTTTGCACGCAGTCGCTTTACCTGTTATTTCACAGGCCTCTTTAGTATTTCATAGGAGCTCCACCATTATCTATGTAGGCCTCCTTGGTCTTGCACCTATCATCTTGTAATTTGTATGTTTTTCTTTTAAAACATAGCACTTGTTTTCCACCTTTACTGCACAACCTTCCTATTTAGCCTAGAATTTACTTTGCATTCCTTAGCTAAATACAAACTTTACCATTGTGTTGTTTATTGGTGGGTACCCTGCCTTGTTTGAAACCTCTGGTGGCCTATGCTCCTTCATATCTAACACAGACTCCTTTCTTTCTCACTGCATGAGACTTGGCATTAAAACCTACCCCTTGCATTTGTTTGAAAGTTTCTAAAGCCTTTTAAAATTTGTTTTATAACCTCTGCACAATATTCCTTTGTTACATTGCACTAGTTTGATTATTTTTAAACCCCCCCTTGCTGCACAAGTCCTCTAACAGTCTTCAAAGTCTGGTTTTACACTTTCCATTTAGACATTTAGAATGCTTGTATGTTTTAAAGCTTGGCATTCCTTGGAAAAAATGTGTGCAACATTCTTTGTTTTAATGCACAGCCTTTACTTTCAATAACCATGCGCTGGCCATTTGATGTCATGCACAACTAGTGCAAAAACAAAATAACACCTACCAATTACATTTTCTAGTCTCCTCCCAACCTGCATTCTTCTAGCATATTTTCTCCCGTAATACCATATAAATATGCATGCAATGACCAAAAAAATAGGAAAATCCCCAACCACAATAGCTATTGCGAAACTCTTACTTAATTTACCTGAAACCTTCTATGTATTTTGTGATGTTTTGGGCTTTGAACTTGGTGTTGAGGGCACCATGCTAGGATTCTGCGTTACAGGATTGGAATTCACAATACCTCCTAGAGTGGTGGGATTACTGATAATATTCTTACAACTTGGTAATGGGTTTCCACAGAGAATTACATTATTGGAAAAATCTGAGGCTAGAAACTTAGATTTCTAGACACATTGAAGTCTTGAAGGCTGGTAATGTTCAATTGTGCAATTATACCAGTGAATACATTGTTTGAAATATCAAGTCTCCAAATCCGATCCAACAATGAGATAGATGAAGGTAGAGAGCCATAAAATTTATTGTATGAGAGAAACAAAAAATTCATTCCTCTCCACTTGGTCATGTTTAGCATGGTGCCATTTAAAGAATTCCCCTTTAGGCTCAAGACTCTCAAATGTTATCTATATAGGCCCATGGATCTATTGGACACTCAAGATGAGCATCTCTAGTAGAAGATGAATTACCCTAATAATTCCATATTGCACACCAAACAATTTTTAATAATAATATCTGACAATAAATCCCTATTCAACTTTTAACAAAACATAAACTGAGTATTTAACTTAAAAAAGTTTTGTTCCTGAGGTCCAATTTGAACACCATCACTTTTAAACTGATTTTCATCTTCAAATAACTCAAAAATGGCATTCAGTGAAGCCAAACCATAAAGCATCAAATTGGTGATCATAGCCATCCATCTTTTAAACCTCTACAAATTTGATTATATAAACAACAATTAGCCTTTGGAAATGGTGTTAAAAACTGATCATAGAATCTCCTAGAAACATGCCATCAAGAACATGTACTTCAAACATGTGAACATAAGCACAAAGCAGATTTGAAAAAAAAATTCAGCTCTGAGAGATACTTATGTTGAATTTTGACCACTTCGTTGTTGTTATACAACTGGAAGTTGAAAATTGGATAGCTGGATTTGGATTAGCCATTCTAAAAATAGCAAACCATATCTTGAAGCTTTGTCACTACATGTGGGGAAACATTTACATATAGAGAGTATATATCCATAACCAGCATCTGCAAACAACCGCTTGATACAAGGCTTCAATCCTCTGAAAATGACTACTTAGCAATTTAATTATGTCAAACAATGATAATCTGCATAAATTGCCTTTGGATTTGTCCTTGAAAAGATATCAGATTATGTCTTGAGGCTTGATCCTTTATCCTAGTAGTAAACTAGCATACAAAGAGCATAATAATTTAAATCACTTGTGAAAATGTTCAACCGGCACCAAAGTATTAGGTTGCAAAGTTATCCCTCTAGAAGACTTTTACTGTTGCATTGATTGAAAACTGAATAAATCTTGTTTGGATCTAACTTCACAAACTCATAAGATGAACTCCTTATTTTTTAGGGTCCTAGATTTGGATTCATTTTCACATATAGAGAAAAAAATTTCAATTGGATTATTTGGTTTCATCAACTGGTCAATCAATGTGAATCCCTAAAATCAACCTCTTACCAACTTTCCTATTTAAATAACAGTGAAGTTGCATAAATCTGATTTGGAATCGGCTGAGTAAACTAATTAGATGGATTGGAACAAGTCTGAAAATCTTCATGGTAGCACATTTCCATGAATACAAAAGATGGGAGAATTCAATTCTCTATGAAATTCAACTGGGTTCAAGCTGTGAAATGTCAAAGTAAGCAACTTCATAATTCTGTACTTTCACATTCTGAGAATCAGAATTAATTGCAAACAACACAGTCTTGGGAAACTTACCATATGAGCTCATAGGAATAAAAAAATGGAACTGGAGACTATATCTCATGCCTACAACACCTCATAATAATCCTTATGTCATAAAACTTTATTCAGCCAAAGATGTAAGCATGCAAAGTAGGTTATTTGATATAATCAGGCAGTGTGCAAAATGCAGATTTGTGTAAACACCTTTAATCAACTACCTTCAAAACAAATTCAAACTGAATTCTAAAAGTTTTAACCCACTTTATTTACTCCATGATAAGTTTTAAACACATGTCCCAAGTGGTACCTCATAAAAATCATCCGGTCTCAATTTACTTGCATTCCAATTAGGCCTTTTCAAAAAGTTCTTAGGGGTACTCACCTTGCCTTAGAGAAAATTTTATATTTGTCACTTCAAATTTGTGCCAAATTGGTGAGTACCAATAGAGGCTCTGTCTGGGGATGTGTGCCCCTTGCTAGTATGCATAGAATTCAGAATCTCTTGGTGAAGTAGACCACTCAAAAATTAGACTTCTTCTCAACTTCCAAAAAATGGGTTCCTTATTGAAAACACCAAACACCTAACACACAACTAAAATCAAAGCGACTATACAACATGTACAATATTTAAAAATGGCCCTACACCACCAAACTGAAATCACCACTTACCTCTGTCAAATATATGATTTTCATTCTCATGGATCAGAGGTAAACGATACTTATTACTTATGGAAACATGATCCAACATACTGCCAAATACATTCAGCATATTAGATAAAAAATAATCAGCATCTTCACTATCATTAGGTGTTTGGAAATCACCCCAGTACTAAGAATGTTGATCATCATGTAACACAAAATTGTCGCACTCTTTACCACCACTGACAAGCTGAAAAGGAAAAAATTCCAAATCCTTTACATGGCTGGAATAAAACATAGTTTGGATGTTAGTTTACACAAATGAATCAATCTTAGTCATAATAGAAACTTGCAAACTATCCAAGTCAAAACATGATTGCAAAACATTGGAGACTTCTTGCTGATCAAGACTTTTACCAGCACCCTCCAATTCTAAAAATGTATCATCAAGTAATAGTTCATTTACCATTTGCAGATCTGAAAATACACATGTAGATATTTCACTCTTCTCAAGGAAGTAATCAGCATTATGATGCATACAAGAATCATCCATACCAAACTCATCAAAATCTGAATCCACACCAACATATGAGTCATCATATTCATAATACTTGACATAATCAAATTTCTCAAAATCATATGCATTTCCATGTTTCATATTGTTTGCCTTAGAAGTAGGAATAAGAAAGTCATCATAGGTCTCATACTTTGCACCCATTAGCATGTCTTCATTGTCAAAACATATATCAGCTGGGTGCTGCAAAGTAGAGTGTACACTAGGTGCATACCTCTGAAAATTAGTAGCTAATATTTATGAAATTTTTTTTCTGCTCAATGAACATTGAACTTCATTTTCATTGTCTTCAACCTCTCCTTTACTGTTGCAAATATCTTCGCCATTGGGAACAAGGATTGAAGTTTCTTGGCTCATGCCTTTTTGTGCAAAAAAATCATCAGTACAACTATTATCCGCATCATAATCATTCTCTTTCTATCCACAAAACTCTCCACTAAATTGAGACAAGAAATCTACATTACCATGCTAATAATAAAACAAACCCATGAATCCCACAGACAAATATGAAACTAGAGATTCATCCCAGACATCTTAACATTAAGTAACTTCACTATCAACATCATAATCAACATTTTCAACATAACTAAAGTTAGCATCATTGGTACTTTCAGATTTAGATTCTTCAAACTCATCTATCCATTTTTTAACCAGTTCCATGCCTTCTTCTTTACATGATGAAGACCAATTTACTGATTTAGGCATACAAATCTCTAAGAACAAATGAAAGTAGACTCTTGAAGTTCAATCCCTTCTGGTAGCTTATCTTATGCATTGGAAAAATTTTCAAAAAAAACATGTATTGCTTCTTCTTTCCTTTCTCCTACATGTGTTCTTAAAAACACTATGACTTCCTCTTGGATTCTTTGATTAAATAGTGCAATATCCTTTTGGATTTCTTCAATATTTGCTTGATAAATTTCAGATATAGGTAGCATATCTTGATCCATTAACAAGAGAGAATCCATTGGACTACTTATTTACAATACATCTTTTCATTCACAAATACTTCTATCCCACTTATGCAATCATTTATTAACAACATATTTTTGATTTTGATGACTACAATTTTTAAAAAAAGAAGTATGGGAAACTCTTAAATTCACTTTCCTTTTCTCTAGGGACTTCTTCACTTAGTAAGGAAACAAATTATCTCATAAAACTTTGAGAAATACTGGGACAAATTATTTTTCCACTGACCTTCTTTATTTCCTTATGATTTGGTTGATTCACCACTGAATCTTTTGAGCATCTGCTAAATCTTCGTTGCAAGTAACTCCAAATAATCATCAAATTTATTTCATTAAAATGCACACTGGTGCAGAGATCTTTCAATGTCACCACTCACTTCTCTGAGAATGAGTAGAACATTAATAGAACAAGGACAAGTTGGGCTTCAAGCAAAGATAGAAGAATTTTAGCAAGTCAATAGGATTTGACACACTTTTTCATAGAAGACATTCATAATTTCTTTCAACAACAACACTCAAGCTGAAAATTATGATTTGAAGAACTTTCAGTTTTAAAAACATTTATAAATCTTATCCTCAAAAGGATATGGTGTAAAATGACTAGATCTATAAACAAACATGTAAGGAGTCTAGCTCAACTTCATAAACTTGAATCATTTATGACAGTATAAAACCAGAGATTTTTTAAAAGTTCAGCAAGATTTTTCCTTCTCTATCCCTAGTAGAGTCATCATTTTGTTGGTAACTCAGATTAGTCAAATGATATAATCAATGAAACACCAGAGATTTCTTGACAAGTTCAGAAAAATTTCTTACATATCTCCCCAAAAAAGTTGTCATTTTGTTGGTTCTTTTTTATGCTGTGATAACTAGACAACAACCTTTTCACTTTGCAACGGATCTTTAAGAGTAGCCAACTCCAAGTAGTTCACCTAGACTAAAAAGGACCAACTAAAAAGGATGTGAATCCATCCTTCTATGCTTTAGGTTCTTTAAAACCAAAGGGAGACACCCTTTAATGCCTTCAATATTCTATTTGGCATCAATCAGCAAAGATCTCATAAAGGCTCAACATGACTGGGAGATACTAGGTAACCGGCTAATCACCCATTGAACATCGACCTTGAAGTGGAGCATGAGATTGGTACAAAACTACAAACCACATAAAACATAAGACACATCAGAGTTTGTATTTAATTTGTAGAACATAACCAAGACTGATCTGTCATGTATCAATAAGGACTATATTCATTTCTAATCAGTGCCTTGTTCATTGGGTAATACTTCTAGTTCAGTAGAAGCATACAGAAACAAACTACTATCAAAGACTCAAAGCCATAAATGCAAATGATATTAGGCCATACACTACTTATAATAAATCCTTATATAAAAAATATGAACTTATGTCATATCCATAGCTTCATTTAATCTGATCCTAGATCAGAACTAAGGCCTAATAACATATACATAGATGAATCCATATAATGAATCAAAAAATTCATAACCCAAATGAACAACACAGAGGAGAGACTTGAATCTGAGAAAAAATGTATTACGTATGATGAATCTTTCTTCTGTACCAATCTGATCTAAAACATTTACCACTCCAACAATATGCAAAAAATCTGAAAACATCTATTCTATTTGATAAAAAAACAAATACAGACCAATAAACTATATCCCTAATGGAACCAAGAAAAAACTAGAAGCTCATAGAGTTAAGAACAAATTGAAACTCTCTGTGGAGGCCAAGAGCTAGAACACCTAAAACATGGAAAAGACAACATATAAAGATCAGAAGAAAACCCCTCTTTCTTCTCTCCATGGGCACCTGTCCTTCCCAAAAACATATGAAAACTGCCTTTCTCTAACTACCCCAAAATCTGATTTTATTTGCAGAAATATCTCCTTCAAAAGTATTTGAAAATCCTCTCAATACCTTCCGTGAAAGCTTTTAAAACATTTGGAAACAAGAAATTTCAATAGTTTGCACTATTTATTTCTACACAAACTTTATACTTTCTATTCACTCTACATTTTAATTTCAATTCTGCACATTAATCCCTTTGATATCTTTTCACATTAATCATGCATAGTCATCCTTATATTAATCTTTTTACCTTGTTCCTTCACTATTTTATGCATTTTATACCTTATTTCATGTTTATTCTGCCTAGGATGCACCATATCATGCCAGGTGGCACCCTCTGATTAGCCTGCAAGTCCACTTGTGCATCTACATCAGCTCTTCTTGGGCTCACCACCTATCTTTGGTTAGTGCCATCATGCCCACCATCTGATCTTACCTCAGGATATGTGACCATATCATATGCTTCATCTACGTGACCACCACCCCATCACCACTTAGATGCCACCTTGACCTGTCCTTCTATCAGCCCCGCCATGTGTGAGCCATGTGCATTGCCTTGATCATATCTTTCTTGAATCTTTCAGATCCAAGCATCACGCTGACCATCGATCTTACTTTGCATTGGGGTGCATGCCACCTTTGTTGCCTTAATGCCATGTCTCCTGCTACATCATCCTCATGGGCCCTACCAAAATTTGGCTGTTATCACTGAAGTTGCTTTCTCAGCACAATTTTTGAGGCACTCTAGCTTCCACGCATGTGCAGAGCCTCTGGGCTTCTTCTTCAAACTATCATTTGTACATTGTTGCTTATAAACATCTATGTTTTCCCCACACACTGCATGTGGGATATATCCCTTTGAAGTTTTTAAATTCTTTAATGCATTAGCATGCAAAAATTTGTTTCTTATAACCTCCAGCAAAGACCAACTAGCACGCGAGAAGTCTCCAAAAGCTTCCAAGCTCTTACTTCAAATAACATGCAAAGTGTTTTAATATTTAAACATACAAAATTCTGCTCCCCACTCAATGTGTGATAAAATGTCTATCCTTTCTTCCCACCGAAAGTGTCTGTGCATCCAGACTTTGCGTGCAGTCTCTTTACCTCTTATTTTGCAGAACTCATTGGTGCTTAATAGGTACTCCACCATTAGCTGCACAATCCTCCTTGGTATTGCACCTATTATCTTGTAATTTGTATGTTTTTCTTTTAAAACATAGCACTCATTTTCCACCTTTACTGCGCAGCCCTCCTATTTAGCACAGACTTTACTTTGCATTCCTCAGCTAAATACAACCTTTTCCATTGCATTGTTTATTGGTGGGTACCCTTCCTTGTTTGAAACTTCTGGTAGCGTATGATACTTCATATTTAGCACAACCTCATTTCTCTTTCACTGCTTGAGACTTGGCATTAAAGCTTGCCCCATGCATTTGTTTAAAAGTTTCTAAAGCCTTTTAAAATTAATTTTCTAACCTCTGTGCAATCTTCCTTTGTTACATTGCACTAGTTTGATTATTTTTAAACTCCCCCTTGCTACATAGGTCCTCTAACAGTCTTCAAAGTCTAGTTTTACACTTTCCATTTGGAATGCTTATATCTTTTAAAGCTTGGCATCCCTTGGACAAACTCTATGCAGCCTTCTTTGTTTTAATGCACGACCTTTACTTTCAATAACCATGAGCTGGCCATTTGATGTCATGTACAGCCAGTGCAAAAACAAAATAACACCTGCCAATTACATTTTCTAGTCTCCTCCCGACCTTCATTCTTCTAGGATATTTTCTATCGTGATACCATATAAATATGTATGCAATGAGGAACAAAACTGCAAAATCCCCAACCACAATAGCTATCGCGACAATCTTAATTAATTTGCCAAAACTCTTCAGTGTATTTTTTGATGTTTCAGGATTTGAACTTGGTGTTGAGGGCACCATAGTGGGATTCTTTGTTATAGGATTGGAATTCACAATACCTCTTAGAGTGGTGGGAAATCTGATAATATTGTTAAAAATTGGTAATGAGTTTCCGTAGAGAATTACATTGCTGGCAAAAGCTAAGGCTGGAAGCTTAGACAAAGATCCAGGGATGGCCCCTGTAAGATGATTTCCAAACACATTGAAGTCTTGAAGGTGGTTAATTCTCAATTGTGCAATTATACCAGTGAATACATTGTTTGAAATATGAAGTCTCCAAAGCCGATCTAACAATGAGATAGATGAAGGTAGAGAGCTAGAAAATTTATTGTATGAGAGAAACACAAATTTCATGCCTCTCCACTTGGTCAAGTTTGGCATGGTGTCATTTAAAGAATTCCCCTTTAGGCTTAAGACTCTCAAATGGTCTAGATCGACCCATGAATCTATTGGACCCGCAAGATGAGTGTTCTCTAGTACAAGATGAATTACCGTATTATTTTCACAGTGCACACCGAACCATTTTTAACAATAATATCTGACAATAAATCCCTATTCAACTTTTAAAAGAACATAAACTGAGTATTTAACTTAAAAAAATTTGTGTTCCTGAGCTCCAATTTGAACACCATCACTTTTAAACTGATTTTCATCTTCAAATAACTCAAACAGGGCCTTCAGTGAAGCCAAAAATTAAAGCATCAAATTTACGATCATAACCATCTAGATTTTAAACCTATGCAAGTTTGATTATATAAACAACTAACCTTTGGAAATGGTGTTAAAAACTAATCAGACAATATCCTAGAAATAAGCCATTAGGAACAAGTACTTACTTCCATCATGTGAACATAAGCACAAAGCGGATTTGAAAAAAAAAAATTCAGCTCTGAGAGATACTTATGTTGAAAGTTAACCGCTTCGTTGCTGTTATACAATTGGAAGTTGAAAATTGAATAACTGGATTTGGAGTAGCCCTTCTAAAAAAGCAAACCATATCTTGAAGCTTTGTCACTACATGCAGGGAAAATTTTACATATAGAGAGTATAGATCCATAACCATCATCTGCAAACAACCACTTGATACAAGGCTTCAATCTTCTGAAAATGACTACTTAGCAATTTACTTCTGTCAAACAATGATAATCTGCATAAATTGCCTTTGGTTTTGCCCTTGAAAAGATATTAGATTATGTCTTGAGGCTTGATCCTTGATCCTGGTACTAAATTTCACGTACAGAGAGCATAAGGAGTCAATTCACTTGTTAAAATGTTTGACTGACACCAAAATATTAGCTTGCAAAGTTAGCCCTTTGGAACACTTTTAAATTTTCATTGATTGAAAACTGAATAAATCTTGTTTGGATTTGAGTTCACAAACTCATAAGATGAACTCCTTATGGTTTAGGGGCCTGGATTTGGATTCATTTTCACATATAGAGAAAAAAATTTCAATTGGATTATTTGGATCATGAACTGGTCAATCAATGTGAATCTCTAAAGTCAACCTCTTACCAACTTTCCTATTTAAAACACAGTGAAGTTGCATAAATCTAATTTGTAATCAAATAAGAAAACTAATCAGATGGATTGGCACAAGTCTCAAAATATTCATGGTAGCACATTTTCATGACTAAAAAATAGGGGAGCATTAAATTATCTATGAAATTCAACCGGGTGCAAGTTGTGAGATGTCAAAGTAAGCAACTTCATAATTCTGCACTTTCACACTCTAAGAATCAAAATTAATTACAAACAAAATAGCCTTGGGAAACTTATCATATGAACTCATAGGAATCTACAAATGCAACTGGATACTCTCTCTCATGCCTACAACACCTTAGAATAATCCTTATGTCATGAAACTTTATTCAGCCAAAGATGCAAGCATGCAAAGTAGGTTATTTGATATAATCAGGCAGTGTGCAAAATGAAGATTTGTGTAAACACCTTTAAACAACTACATTCAAAACACATTCAAACTGAATTCTAAAAGTTGTAACCCACTTTATTTACTCCATGATAAGTTTTATACACATGTCCCAAGTGGTACCTCATAAAAATCATCTGGTATCATTTTACTTGCATTCCAATTAGGCCTTTTCAAAAGGTTTTTAGGCGTACTCACCTTGCCTTAGAGAAAATTTTAAATTGGTCACTCCAAATTTGTGCCAAATTTGCGAATACCAACACTCTATTTGCACCAGTGTGCACCTTTGGAGGGAGGCTTTAGAGAAAGAAGGTGAACTTGCAGAGGAGATAAAATAGATGTTTGGGTTCCTATGACTGAGAGCATATTCAAAGGAGGAATCTATATGAAACCCTAATTAGTAGGATTTGTTATGAATTTTTTGGTGTTGAAGAAGGACAAAGTTGGGAAAAGTTTCTCAGCTAATTCAAATTGTGCCTCTCCAAACAGGTGGGGACTCTACCAAGGTTTTTGATGATGATGATAAGGTGATTTAAAATCAATATATTTGCAACAACTTCATCAAATCCAAGTATTTTATTTTATTTTTTCATTGGATAATTATTTTTCCATGAAAACAGTTGTCAAAAGTTTTCCTATTAAGTGACGAACACTCATTAAGAGGGATGAAGAAGAAATTTGTAAACATATTATTTATTGTGAGTTAAATTCAAGTACAAGTAGAAATGTATAGTGAATCCTTCAATCCTTTCATATATCCAAAGGTAACCATGCCTACTAAGGTGTCACAAAAATATAATAGGCAGTATTTCAACACTAAGTTTTATGTAGCTCTAAATTTTGAGGGCATTTATGGTTACCCAAATGCTTTTCCACCAGAGATTAAAGAAAATTTGCCCAGTTTCAATGGAGGGAAAGAGGAATGTGCTGAGAAGCAATTTAGAAAATTTAAATATTTACTTGAGGAATTTGATATTAAATATGAGGATAGCATTATTTAGTTGTTTATCTAGTCCTTAATAGGAGATGCTAGACAATGGTTCTGTCTTTTGTCAGAGGGTTATATTTATCCATGGTAGGAGTTAGGTTCAACATTATTAGAGAAGTTTGGTGAAAGGGTTAATCCATATGCAATGATAAAAAATTTCATTGAGATAAAAATAGAGAATGGTGAGTTGAGCCCTCCTTTCAATCTTAGATTCACAAGAACATCGGGTTAGATCCCAAAAAAAATTAGACCAAATGATGTTGTGTATTTGGTTGTTTATTTTGGTACATTTGATAAAAGGATGAGCTTCTTATTGAGAGATAAAGATCATAAATATTTTTATAAGGATTTTATGACAACAATGGATATTGAGAATAATTTAAAGTTTTGGATTCCAAGAGGATTTCTATCAGCTGGTGTTCATTGTCATATTGTCTCTAGTGTAGCAGAAGGGTCTGAATTAAGAATTTAAATGCAGTATCAAATTTTTTTTACCCCTATTAATCATACTAACTATGTTATAATTTTTTTACCATTGTTGGAGCTTGACTTCTTTCAGATGACATTTCTTTGGCCAATGATGTTGTGCCTTTGGCTTCTGGCCCTGGTGGTGTGGGAGCTACGCATGATTATTCTGGTGTGGATAAGGGCCCTCATGTTATATTTGTGGATCCCCCTAATGATTCAAGGGTTGAAGTTGTACTAAAAATGAGGGATAACCAGGGGCCTGTGTCTGATTCTTTCCCTATCTCCATTGTTGTTGATGAGGATGTGGAGAAGGCCATCGCCCATAATATCTCTCTTTTTTGTAACCATGCTTTGATTTTTAGGTTTAGAGGGTTCTAGCCTAGTCTCCCAAAACTTCATGAGTGAATTTCTAATCATTGGAAGGCTGTCCTTAAGGGTACTATGCACATCTATCGCTTGGCTAAGGGGTTTTTAATGGAAAAATTTGAAGATGTTGTGGACATAAATAGTATGTTGTGCGAACATTTTTTCAGCTAGGAGGAAAGATTTATGCTCATGGTTAAGCCCTGGCATATTGATTTTGACACCATGTCGGAATCTTTCACTCATTTTCCCATTTGGTTTTGTCTTCCTAATCATCCTCTGCATCTTTGGATCGACTCTTTGTTTGAGGGGATTTGTAATGGTTTAGGGGAGTTCTTATTGGTGGATGGTGATTTTTCAGATATTCTCCACTCTACTTATGCTTTCATTCTTGTTGACATTGATCCTTCTAAGGGTCTTTCTATAGAGATAGTGATCAACTCCTCTAAAGGAAAATGGATTCAGTCTCTAGATTATAAAGGGATTCCCTTCAGATGTAGAAGGTGATTTAAAATTGGGCATCTGGCTGCTCATTGTGGACTGGGTAAAAAGAAAACTATGACTTCTTGGTGGAATGGTGTGTTTTATCAACACTACTTGATGGAAAAGAAGCTTGTTTCACCGAAATGTTCTTCTCAGGTGGTTGTGCAGGTCCCTTCTACTCCCCCTGCTGATTTGGTGGGGGATCTTGTGTGCTCTCCTATGATTTCTTCCCCTGTTGTTCCACTTCCTAGTTTGATGGGGGAGGCAGTGTCTCTGGATTCCCCTGGTGTTGTAGGAGTAGTGGCTTCTACAGGATCTATAGATGATCCTCCTATAGGTTCTACTTGCATCTGGAATACCTCTATTAGTAGCTTGGTCTACTCTAGTTTGACTGATGAACCTATGTAGAGGTAGGAAGAGGTGGCTAGAGCTGAAGAGGGTTGGATAACTGTTAAAGGAAAAAATTTAAGATGCCCTCCTCTTTTGATATGACTCTTTGTTCCCATCAGAAGGGTGCTAAAGATAAACACTAGTCTTGGTTTTGTCTTTAGTGTGGGTTCGCATGAAGGATGTTTCATGCTTTGTTTCATTTTGGTTGTGGGAGCCTATTGTAAAACCCTCACTTTGGTCTAGATCTGTTTTGTTTAAGAGGGATTTTTTGAATATCTTTTGAGAAAACTTTGTACAGGGTTTTGGGGTCTTTTCAAAACGTGAATGTGAAGGAAAATGTGAATGACAAGTTTTTTTTGCAAGCAATAGTTTCCACTCACATTGGTATTAACACAGTTAGAGAAGGATGGTATAATGTTGCTAATGCATATATATATATATATATATAGATATATGTACGTATGTATGTATGTATGTATGTATGTATATATATACATATATATATATATATATATGTAAATATAT
>MU223052.1:2518498-2551575 GCA_018584345.1 Thuja plicata | reverse complement strand
ATGGAGACTAGTTATTCTATCTATAGGGAACTAGAAACAAATTGTGTGCAGTCAAAAGTGGAAAATGAAGAAGGAGCCGATATTTCACTGGATGATGTTGATGCTAAAGCTCCAAATGGTGATGTCCCATAAGAATTTACTGATGCTAATAGTGAAGGTGAGAAAGATTTTCTTTAGCCCATGTTTATGTTGCATATAGATGTAAAAGAGGATATATGTGATGAATTTGTTGAGAAAGAGGATTCATGATGTCAAAATAGATATGACCTTTGTGAAGATAAGATTGTGGTTTATATGCAACCCTGTGAAGAGAATGATGACTTGACATGTGTGGGTAATTATTGTGAGAATGCAAATTTATTTGAGACAATGATGAATTATTTTATCCTGGATAATGATGACGTGAACATTGAGATGTTGGAGAAAGAAAGCTCATCCAAGGAATTTATACCAAAAAGGGATCAAGGGAAATATCATGGTGATTATAATTCAAATAAAAGGCTTAGCTATGTTGGTGAATATACACATGCATTTCAATTGGAACAACAATGCAATAATGATGGTAATGTTGGTAATTCAGTTTGTATGTTTACATCATGTGATTTACTAGATGAATTTATTGATCTTAAGATGCATGAGGGTTTCTATGAACCAGAGTATGAGATGGTGGTAGGTCATAATGTTTTTGAAAGTCTTTTAATATGTGAGTTATTAGTTGTAGACAAACATAATCCAAATCACTAGATGGATAGTAATTTTGATTGTGAGGATTTGATAAATAAACTTGATGATATACAACCTGGTCTCCGCCTTGATTTTGAAGTTGATGGCCTTCAAGATCTTTAAAATGTGTATGAAAGTGATGATGGCATTTCACGCAACAATGAATTTGGTCAAGATAAATATGGGGATAGTGAGCCTCATGTTGACTTACTTGGACCGCAATTTGATTTTTTTTATATGGAAATAGATCAAAGTTGGGGTGGTATGTCAAATAATTTTCTTTAGCCAGAGGTGTGTTTTTTTATTCACGAGTTGGGTATGTAGGAATTTGACAAATTGAAATTAGTAAATGTTGAAAGGATTGGGTCTACCCAAAAATATATTAAATATGTTTTTTTTCCTCAATTACATCGGTTGATCATTAGTGATCATGCTTTTTCTTTATAATATTCTACTAGGGTTGATATTGTCAACCATCAAGTAGAAAATGAGTATTTTCTCTTTCAAGTGTAGCATGATGAGTTATTTCAAAGGTTTTATAATGAGATAGATTTTGAGAAGTGTTTTAATGGGTCTGACATCAACTTGCCATATAACTTTGAGTCTGCAGTGCTATATGATAAATTCCCTTGTAATGACCATATTGTTAGTTATCTTGATAGCCCGTACGAGGGTAATAGAAATGGGTTGTCAAATGATGTTCCAATTCAAATAGACTATGAATTGTTTTCTTTCTCAGATCAGGCAATTGATATATTTCCTAAATATGGAGGTGGGGGTCACTAAGGTATTCGTGTATGTCTCATACATTTTCTAGATGAATTATGCTTTGTAGAGTGTTCTGTAGTTCATTATATGCCAGGTTGGATGATCCCATTATGTGAATCATATGATTATGAGGTTAAGAGTGGCAGAATGTTGCATTTTGTTAATTATTTTTAGTTTTCTCAGGTGTTTATTGATATTATTATTAGATTGGTCATGTTGTTGAGAGATCAAAATTAGTCTTTTGACAGAGGGAATGATATTCTTATTTGTTTGTTTATGAATAGGGGTTCTGGTTTAGGGTTCCTAGAGAGCTTTTGGTCTACATACCAGAGCTGATATTCTAGCATTGATCTCATAGTCAACCTTCCCCAACATGAGCAACTATTGGTACTCTCATTTTTTAGGGTACCATTTTACATTTTGTAGATTTTAAGCAATCTTCCATGGTGGATTTTAAAATTTTCAGAGGACTTTCATGGTTTAATATTGGAGTCACATAGGGAAGAAGGTTAGAATGAGGTAATATAATTGAGTTTAATGGCATGATAAGATCAAGTAGAACTGCACTAGTGATTTGAGGGCATCATTATTTTGAAGTCTGTTGTGGAAATAGCTAAGGCCATTTATCCCACATTCACAATATTGGGGATAAACTTAAGGTTTTTATAACCATGTGTATATATGTTAACTACTGTAAAGGGATATGGTTTTGGCTCAGAGAGGTTAAGTGGTTGTTGGTTTGTGGCAAACATCTGATAGTTAGGGAAGACAATTTTGGTGGCCCCATGGTTAGAGGACAGACCATAAGGTATTGACACATGGTGGTAAAGATTAGTCAGATAGAAATCCAATAAGGTGGACACATTGACAAATTGAGGGATCTCACCTGATTGCATGATCCTAGTCATCACAAGAAAAATGCTTCATGTGATCATGCGAGAGTGGAATGTGGATGGGGTTACCCAAATAGATCGATGGTGTGGCATAGACCCTAATGAATCACAATGTGCCACATAGAAATTAATAAAATAATGATGCTATACAGGAGTGACATGTGGAAAAATAACAAGGAATGTCAAACTGTAGTGTCACAAGGATAGAATATAGTTAGAAGAAGTGCTAACCAACTGTGATAACCTGCCATGTGTTTGTGATTGTAAAGGAGAGGGAGAGAGAAGGCACAATCCTTGTGTGAGATGGTGAATAAATGGACTTACAGAATTGCCAAATTTTTACGTGTAGTAGGAGTTTCTGTGTTACAAATCAAAATATTATTGACCAGGGTCATTTATATTTTTTGTCTCTATTATGTCATTAATTGACCTTTTATGTTCAAAGACAGGTTGTCAAAACTGGATTTAAATACATATCACCATAAATGTATAATTATGCGAGGGAAATTCTATTAGAAGGAACAGTTTGATACAAATGGCGCAAGAAACAAAAAAATATTCAACATATTTGAATTTTCCAAGCATCATAACATTTTAGTAAAACTGCAATGTAATGTGACATGTCTCTAATTACTCACTTCCTTATGCTTGTAGTTATAGGAAGTGAAAGGTTCTAAGCACATTCTATTCAAGTATACAAGGATTTAGGGGCTATAAATGTAACCATTCCATGGTCTATTTGACAAGGCATTACTAAAAATGGGTGTTGTTAAGGATAAGAAGCATATCTAGATACAAATGAAAAAATATTATTGGAATTGATTGTATGGGGAGAGTACACTGGTTCTAAAGAGGTATTAAAAGGAGGACTGACTTGCAAACTCATAAATCCTTCGAGATTCACCTTTTTATACCCTTTGACTTAAATATACTGGTTGGTTGGCTGGAAAAGAGGAAAATGTGATTTCAAGTTTGTGGGTTTCTCTTCCTATATTTTTCCCTATGCACAAGGGATTCCTTGAAATATTTTTGATGTGAATCTTGCATTCTGGCTTCTCTTGGATTGCAGCCATGAACTGTGCTATATTGGCCCAGCTTTGTTGTTTGTTTCTTCTAACAATAAAATTCTTGTAACCAACTGATTCAGTTGATACATACTTGGATGAGTTAGAGGAGAAGCATATCCTATATGGAAATATTTTTTACTTCCCTATCAAACATATTAATATTTTTGATTGTGCAGGTAGGAAGGGTGATGTATCAGTTATGGTTGAAATATTAAATAGTTTGTTTTCTTCTGTTCTATATATTATATAGTTTTTAAAAGTGTAACAGATCTTTTGTCTTGTTTTCCCTGAAGCTTGTTGGCCCCCTTGATTTATAAAAGGGTATTTTAGGGCCTATTTGGTGTAGGAGCACCCATGGGTTTCTTAAATAGTCCTAGTTTCATTTTTTTTTGTGTAAGCCTTTAAGGCATTTTGGATTTTTTCGTTAAGGTCATGCTGACCATACTAGAAAGTACAATACACTTTAGTATATAGAGTCTTAGGACCTTTTTGGAAGTTGCAATTAGGGGCTAGGAAATTTTAAAGCCTCCTCATTTTCACAAGTGGGTCGATGATGTCAACATGATGTCAATTGGGTCTAGGATGGGTTAGAACCATGTTTCAACCATGGTTAAGGTTTTTGATAAGATTTGATGAGCATTGAAACTCATTTAGTTGGTTTTGTAATAAATTGTCAAAAAGATGTAAAAGTTATATTTTGCAACTTTGCAATGTTGAAATGTTGCTCAGACAACATTGTCATGTTTTTACAACCCAATAAAAAAGAGCCCTAATAGGAAAATAAATACCTAACCACCCTACATAACATATAGATTTACCAAGATGCAAGGTTGGACATGTTGGAAATATATTGAGGCTAGGTGGCTTAGAATAGGGGGTGGGTGGGGGGGGGGGGGCAAATCAGGAACAGATAAAACTTATTTTCTTTTATTCTTTATTAGAATGTCTAATATAATTTCATGCATGGAATAGAAAAGTAATAAACATCCACAACACTTGACACAATATTTGGTTACCCAGAAACCTTCCAAATAGAAAGTAAAACTAGGGTGGGGATGGTACCCATAAGATTTAGTACTATAGTATAAATTTATCCTATTAAAGCTTACAATCAACCACTTCTGATGGCCTACCCTGTTAGGAGAAATAAGGACTATTAGGTCCACCTTGTGAAAATATTTGTATAGTACAATTAAGTATGAAACTCTGTTAGGAGATTTGAAAGGGATTGTTAAGTTCACCTGCTTAAAGGATTTTGTTGATACACCTATTAGGATGAACCAGTGAATGATCTTCTATGCAAATCTGATTTTCTAAATGAGATCCTTTGTGATAATAATGATCACTTGAATTTAATTGATGAGTTTCTATTTTTCCTTTTACTATTGTAGCCTTCTAATCAATCTTCTATTTCATATTCACATGCATTCTAAATTATTTTCTACTCTCTTTAGATAAATAAAGTATCTTACATATATATCTTATCCAAATCAGTTACCTTCATAAGTCATCTTCTATGATATAAATTAATATCCAATAATAAGAACTAAGTTGGCCCAATACTGATACTCAGGTCCAGTAATCCACTCGATTGATATACTGACACTCGGGCAATATGCTGATACTCGGGCGACATAGTGAACTGGAAATCTCTGGCACTCGGGTGACACTGGGTGCTCAGGTCACATTGATCACTCAGAGCTAGTATGCAACTCAGGTAACACTAGTGACTCAAGTGATATTGTTTGCCACTATCTACTCAATCAACACTGCAACTGCTCAGGCAACACTACAACTGCTCAGGTTACACTTCAAGCTGTTGGCTTGGTCAATACTGTAATCATATAAGTGACTAAGTGTTTTGGCACTAATTGACAAAATGTATTTCCATAAGGTCTAAAATCTCCCCCTTTGGCATTAGTGACAAAAATACTTATCATATCCAAAAATTAGATCAAATTGCTAAGTCAAAAATCCCCCTTACCATGTGGTTGGGTACTTTCTCAGGTTTTGACAACTACTATATAACTCAGTTACAACTGAATCTATTTTTTATTTTACAAATTTTTTTTTGATTCTATTCTATATATATCTTCCATTGCTTTGTATGTATTTCCTTGTGTGTGTGGTTACAACTTACATGAGACCACCAAACATGCTGGCTTCTCAAGGGTCCTTGGATAACCTAGGTGGTCTAGCTAAGGTTAGATAAGTTAGATTGGTGGAGAAACACTTAAAAAGTGTAAGTTGCAAAAAATATAAAAATGTTGCTATGCAACATTAGCAACTTTTAAAAGTTGCTGACAACATTTTGTTGTCTAGAGGGTTTCAAAGTTCAAATTGTCTTTGCACCCATCCAAGGAGTGAAACATGTGTGCTAAGCATATATAAGGTAGGAAAACCCTAAATTGAAGGAAAGGAATTCATTTGTACGGATTTTGAACTTTGGAGCCAAGAGCTTTTTATGACAGAACAATAGATTTGAAGAGTTTTTGTGTTTTGTTGTGTTGAATGGATTAGATTAGGGTCTTTGATCATTGGAGGCCATTTTTGGGCATGTTGTAAAGCTCTTTCGGTAGGTAGTTTGTTTTGTAGTTGTTTTTCTTTTGTAGTTTGCAAATTCTTTTTGTTTTGGACTGTTTGCTGTCCAGTTTTGAGTGAGGAGCAAAGATGTGGACCTAACTCCACTTCCCACCATTGGTTCTATATGACCACTTGGGAATGGAGATTAGGTACATGGAGCTTCAATAATATAGAAGGAGGAGCTCTAAAGATGCAAGAAAGTATTTTTAAGAACTTACCCTAGGTGAGCTAGATGAAGAGCCCAATTAGGAAAAGCAAGTAATAGTTAGTTTAAAAGTGCAGGGGGTTGTTTTCATGAGCCAAGAAGGCCATGGATGTATTGTATTGTCTTGTGTAGGTATGCTTGATCAAAGAGAGCTTTCCAAGAAACCATCTTTCAAAGTTTTGAAGCCAAAACCACAAAATAGGCCTAAAAACAAGGAAGAAGGCCTAGTTTTAAAACAGGGTGTACTGATAGTGTTGAACCTCAAGACCAAGAAAATCTTGGTGGGTTTTCTCCATACTTAAGAAATGTCAAAACCTTTTAGGGGGTTCTTTGAGGAATTGTTTCTATTTTTGAGAGTTCCTAGATTTGAGGAGGCCTAATTGGGAAAAAGGCTACAAGGCCTAAATCCTAGGAAATTGGAACTCGATTGGTACATGACCAATCTTGAAAAGTTGAGATCCTAATTTGGAGCCAAGATAGTAGTGAAATGAGGCCCTTGACCTCCTACAACTCAAAATCATGGATAGGGCTTTGAAGATGAAGATGTGAAGAGTTCTTACAGAGAACTAGGTGGTGAACCTTAACAAGATAGGTAGTCTCTTGGTTGGAGGGAAAGAATTGAGTCTTTCCAAGTTGTTAGAGGGTGGATTGAGGAAGCCCTAGAGGTCCTTAGAGAGACCTAAGAAGAGTTCAAGAAAACTTAGAAGGTTACCAAGGAGGCTCCCTATCAGAGTGGTATTAGAACCCAAGTTCAAGATTTGGGAAGAAGTAGTATAGCTAGTGGATGTTGCAGACCAAAGATTCAAGTGAGGAATCTAGTGCATCTAGCAGGATGGTGACCAATGCTAAATTGGCCAAGAAAGTTGAAGAACAAGAAGAGGATAACAAGTTTATGAGAGAGAGATTGGCTCAAATGGAGCAACTCTTGGATGAGGTCTGAGATAAGGCTGAAAGAGTGAAGGACAAGGTAGACTAGAAAGAGGAAAAAGAAGCTAAGGAGGAGTGGGACCTAGATGAAGAAGCACCTGCCCCTGATCCATTCTTACTAGAGGAAACATTCTTGAAGGCACTCAAAGCCTTAAGTGGTAAAGCCTTGGAGGGTGTGCCACTATTTAGTGGACAAATGGATGTTGATTTAGTTTTGGACTAGATAGACAGTCTTGAGAACCACTTTGAGTGTGATGGGGTGACTGATGCTCAAAAAAATCAAGGTGGCTATGTCTAGATTGAGAGGACCAGCCCTTACCTGGTGGAAATATGTTTAGAATGAAAGGGAGAAAGAGGGAAAGAGTCCTATTGTGTCATGGAAGGGTATGTTGGCTAAGCTGAAACAAACTTATCTCCCAGATGACTATGAATTTCAAATGCATAGAAAGAGACAAAACCTCCGAAAAAAAGACCTTGAAGTCCAAGCATATATAGAGGAGTTTTAGAAGTTATGTTTAAGGTCCAAGATAGTGGAGGAGGAAAGAATTAGATTGGCTAGATATCAAAATGGGCTCAAGTGGTCTATACAAGAGGAGATGAGTCTTGCTACCTTAACAAGTGTGAGACAATGCTACCAAATGGCTCTAAAGATAGAAGAAAAGAGCAAGAGAAAACATGATCAGAACTCTAGAGGAAGAGGTAGAGGTAAAGAAAATAGAGGAAGAGGTAGCTTTGTAGGCAGAGGTAGTGACTATAGTTCCCAAGGTGAAGCTAAATTGACTGAGATAGACAATGAAACCAGTGGTAGAGGCAACATGAGTAGAGGAAGAGGATTCCAAGGTGGACGGAGAGGTAGATTTGGAGGTTCAGGCAAAGCCTCACACTTTGCAAATATGAAATGATTTCATTGTAATCAACTAGGCCATCCAGCCTATGGGTGTCCGGAGAAAGCTTCTAGCTCACATGGTGAGAAAAGAGTAAATTACATTGCTCAAGATGATAATAACAGTGGTAAAACCCCTAAAATCAGCCTTGATTTAGAAAGTGGGGAGAATCTTATGATTAGGAGAATACTCATTAAAGAGCCAGTCAAAGAAGAAGCCAAACAAAGGAGGGCACTCTTCAGAGTAAAGTGCAAGATTCTTGGGAAAGTTTTCAAGATGATAATAGACTCAGGGTCTACTGATAACATTATCTCAGAGGAGGTAGTCAGCAAGTTGGGATTGACAAAAATACTCCATACAAATCTATACCGAGTAACATGGTTGAATAAGGGTCAGCATGTTCTTGTTAATGAGAAAGCATGGGTGAATATTTTAATAGGGAAGTATGTGGATAGAATATTGTGTGATTTACTCCCAATGGATGCATTCCACCTACTCTTAGGTAGGCCAGGGTAGTTTGATAGGAAGAAAATTCATGATGGAGAGAAAAATTCTTATTCTTTCAAGAAAGATGGGGTCACCTATAAAATTTAGTCACTTGTGGATGATGAGGGGTCTACATCAACTGAGACTAATGTCTTATTGCAGGGAGGTAAAGAGTATTTACAGACAATAAAGAGTGAAGAAGGATTACACTATGCTATCATGCTTAAGCCTAGTGAAGAGAAGAAGGTGGAACAACCACCATTGCCAAAGGAAGTGCAAGAGTTATTGAAAGAGTTTAAAGACATAGTTAGTGATGGGACACCAGCAATGTTACCACCTCCAAGAGACATAAGTCATCAGATTGACTTAATACCCGGAGCATCTCTACCAAACAAGGCTGCATACAAGGTGACTCCTGACCAAAATAAGGAGATAGCTAAATAAGTCTAAGGACTTTTGGACCAAGGTCTAATCAAGCAAAGAATTAGCCCATGTGCAGTGCCAGTGGTTGTAGCATCAAAGAAGGGAGGAAAGTGGAGGATTTGTACAAACTCAAGAGCAATTAGCAGGATCACTGTGAGATACCAGTTTCCCATTCCTAGGATTGAAGACCTTATGGATTGTTTGGGAGGAGCAAGGTACTACACCAAATTGGATTTGAAGAGTGGGTACCACCAAATCAGAATTAAGGAGGGGGATGAATGGAAAACAACATTCAAGACAATAGAAGGGCTCTATGAGTGGTTGGTCATGCCCTTTGGCCTTAGAAATTCTCCAAGCACCTTTATGAGGTTGATGAATGAGGTGTTGAAGGACTACATAGGCAGATTTGTAGTTGTGTACTTAGATGACATTCTAATTTTCAGTAAGACCAAGGAAGAACACCTCCAACATTTGTAGATTGTGATGAAGAAACTTCATGAGGAGAAGTTGTCCATTAACTTGGAAAAATGTGAATTTATGAAATAGGAGTTGATCTATATTGGTTTTGTTGTGTCACAAGGAACCTTGAAGATGGATCCCAGCAAGGTTGAGGCAATACTAAGTTGGCCTACCCCTACATGCAGTTTTGAGGTAAGGAGTTTTCATGGACTTGCACAATTTTATAGGTAGTTCATTAGAGGCTTTAGTGAAATATGTGCACCAGTCTTAGATACAATTAAGGGAGGAGTAAAGACAAAATTTAAGTGGACTCTAGAGGCTGGTAGAGGTTTTGAAGTATTGAAGAAGAGAGTGGCAACACAACCTATTTTGGTTTTGCCTAATTTTGATAAGTTGTTTACCCTTGAATGTGATGCAAGTGGTATAGCTGTTGGGGCAGTATTGAATCAAGAGAATAGGCTAGTGGCCTTTTACAGTGAGAAGTTGAATGAGGCCAAGAAGAGGTAGTCTTCTTATGACCTAGAGTTATATGCATTGGTGCAAGCCTTGAGTAAATGGAGGCACTATTTGTTGCCCAAGGAATTTTTAGTTTATATTGACAACAAAGCTTTGAGTTTTATCAATTCTCAGGAGAAGTTGATCAACATAAACCTTAAATGGATGGACTATTTATAGGCCTATACCTTTACCATCAAACATAAGAAAGGGTAGTTGAATAAAGTAGTTGATTCTTTGAGTAGGAGACTCTTGACAGTCCAAGAAGTGCAGCTGCAAAGTATAGGCATAGAAAGCTTCAAGGAGCTTTATGAAGGTGATGAGGACTTCTCAGAAGAATACAAGGTATGTAAAGACTTCAAGAACCATTTCCATAGTCAATTTGTAGAATATACAATTCAGAATGATCTCTTTTTTAGAGAAGGAAAGTTATGTGTTCCTAAGGGATCTATGAGGGAGAATGTTATTCAAGAAAAGCACAATGGAAGCTTAAGTGGGTATTTTGGTCTGAATAAGACACTAGAACTAGTGCAAAGGTTCTATTATTGGGCTAGGATGTAGAAGGAAATTAGGAAGTATGTGGAGCAATGTTTGGTTTGCCAAAAAGCCAAGGGTATATCATCTAATGCAGGTTTGTATTAGCCTTTGCCCATTCCTAATAGGCCTTGGGAATGTATTAGTATGGATTTTATTGTTGGGCTACCTAGAACCAAGACTAGTTTAGATAGTATATTTGTGCTGGTAGATAGGTTTAGCAAGATGAGTCATTTCATTGCTTGCAAAACCACCCATGATGCTAGTCATATTGCTCATTTCTTCTTCAAAGAGGTGGTAAGAATTCATGGTTTACCTATCAGCATAGTATCTGACAGAGATGCAAAATTTATGGGTCATTTTTGGAAGACCTTGTGGACAAGATTGGGAACCAATTTGTCATTTGGGTCAGCCTACCATCCCCAAACAGATGGTCAAACTAAAGTGATCAATAGAGTGCTAGGAAATCTCCTTAGGTGTTTGACAAAGGAGTATGGAGTGATGTGTGATCAGATGTTACCACAGGCTGAATATGCCTACAATGATAGTGCAAATAGGACAATAGGCAAAATCCCCTTTGAAATAGTTTATGGACTACACCCTAGAGGTGTGTTGGAGTTGAGAAACTTGGAAAATGCAGAAGGAAAGAGTGCATATGTAGATGATTTTTCTCAATCCATGAAGGAAGTTCATGAGCAAGTGAAGAAGCAGCTCCAAGAGGCTACACAAAAATTAAAAGCAAAAATTGATGAAGGAAGAAGAGATCTTCAATTTTTTGTGGGTGATCTTGTGATGGTACATCTTAACAAGTCCAGGTTGTAGAAGGGAGTCCCCACCAAACTTCAAATGAGGAGGATTGGTCCTTGCAAGATTCTTGCAAAATATGAGCACAATGCCTATAAATTAGACTTGCCATCAGATTTGGCAATGTCCCCTATTTTCAATGTGCAGGATATATTCCAGTACAAAGGACCTACACCAGTACATGCTGGGTTACAGTTAGATAGCAAAGCCATAGCAACAGATGTTCAGGTTACCCCTGCACTAGGACCAATAGCAGTGAAGATTTTGGACTCTCGAGTGAAGAAAAAGACCAGGCAGGGCACATACATGGAGCATCTCATTCAGTGGGTAGGCATGTTAGAGGTTAAGGCTACTTGGGTAGCTAAGAATGATTTTAAGAAGTAGGGCATTAATCCCAAACTCCTATCCCCAGAGGTGACTTAAGTTCTTAGCCTTGGTAGTATGGTGCAGGAGCACCCTTGAGAAGCCAACATGTTTGGTGGTCTCATGTTATTTTGGGTGTGTAAGTGTGTGAAAGACCCCCTTGTAGGGAAATGTAATTACATAAGGTCATGTGGACCAAGAGTGTTATAGTTAGTTTTCATTTTATGCTTCTGTTTGGTCAAATAGCTCTTTTTGGCTCATTTTAAGTAAACTATACTTGATGATATCATCAAATGGAAGGGTGATGTCATGCATGTACTTAGGGTCCTTGGATACCCTAGGTGGTCTAGCTAAGGTTAGATAGGTTAGATTTGTGGAGAAACACTTAAAAAGTGTAAGTTGCAAAAAAAGTAAAAATGTTGCTATGCAACATTAGCAACTTTTAAAAGTTGCTGACAACATTTTGTTGTCTAGAGGGTTTCAAAGTTCAAATTTTCTTTGCACCCATCCAAGGAGTGGAAAATGTGTGCTAAGCATATATAAGGTAGCAAAAACCCTAAATTGAAGGAAAGGAAGTCATTTGTACGGATTTTGAACTTTGGAGCCAAGAGCTTTTTATGACAGAACAACAGATTTGAAGAGTTTTTGTGTTTTGTTGTGTTGAATGGATTAGATTAGGGTTTGTGATCATTGGAGGCCATTTTTGGGCAGTTTTTAAATCTCTTTCAATAGGTAGTTTGTTTTGTAGTTGTTTTTCTTTTGTAGTTTGCAAATTCTTTTTGTTTTGGACTGTTTGTTTTCCATTTTTGAGCGAGGAGCAAAGATGTGGACCTAACTCCACTTCCCACCATTGGTTCTATACAGCCACTTGGTAATGGAGACTAGGTCCATGGAGCTTCGAGAATCTGGAAGGAGGAGCTCTGAAGATGCATGCAATTATTTTTAAGAACTTGCCATAGGCGAGCTAGATGAAGAGCCCGGTTAGGAAAAGCAAGTAATAGTTAGTTTAAAAGTGCAGGGGGTTGTTTTCATGAGCCAAGAAGGCCATGGATGTATTTTATGGTGTTTTTTAGGTAATCTTGATCGAAGAGAACTGTCCAAGAAACCATCTTTCAAATTTTTGAAGCCAAAAACACAAAATAGGCCTAAAAACAAGGAAGAAGCCCTAGTTCTGAAACAAGGTGTACAGACAGTGTTGAACCTCAAGACCAAGAAAATATTAATGGATTTTTTCCATACTTAAGAACTGTCAAAACCTTTTAGGGGGTTCTTTGAGGAATTTTTGCTATTTTTGAGAGTTCCTAGATTTGAGGAGGCCTAATTGGGAAAAAGGCTACAAGGCCTAAATCCTAGGAAATTGGAACTCGATTGGTACATGACCAATCTTGACAAGTTGAGATCCTAATTTGGAGCCAAGATAGTAGTGAAATGAGTCCCTTGACCTCCTACAACTCAAACTCATGGATAGGGCTTTGAAGATGAAGATGTGAAGAGTTCTTACAAAGAACTAGGTGGTGAACCTTAACAAGATAGGTAGTCTCTTGGTTGGAGGAAAAGAATTGAGTCTTTCCAAGTTGTTAGAGGGTGGATTAAGGAAGCCCTAGAGGTCCTTAGAGAGACCTAAGAAGAGTTCAAGAAAACTTAGAAGGTTACCAAGGAGGCTCCCTATCAGAATAGGTCATTGACATTCTTTGCACCAACTTTAGAATCCGTATCAACTGTAGAGACATTAACAGTGACCTTCTGTGACTCAGTTTGGCTTGGCCTAGTAGTAGGTAGAGTGAAATTCTTGGTTCCTACTTTACTTGATGTATATTCTATAGTATTTTCCTTTCTCAGAGATAACACACTCTGAAAAGGTTATTGGGGCAAGGATTCCATCACTTCTACTGCTATCTGTTCAACATTAGATTCTTCAATGGTCTAAACCTTAGGTAACTCTTCATTTTTATCCTATATAGGAGGGTCTGTACTATATTTATATAAATTATCTTCTTCCTTGATTTCAAAAAATGTCTTCCATATCTTTGTTGTGGACTGCACAACATCCTCTATTTTTTTTCTCAAGATTCAAAAATTCCTAAACCTTTGAGTGTTCTTACTCTCATACTAAGTCATAGCATCTTTTGCCTCTTTACTAGTCATAGTAGGCATGAATTTATTCAAGGTTTTCATTTTGATGTCCTCTTCAATCTAAACTACATTGTGCCAATGAATGGTGATTTCCTTGAGAAGGTCTTCAGTCATATGGATTTTCAATTCAAATGGATCATACTTCCATCTTTACATTTTATCTACTAATGCATCCTCAATCATCTTATATTCATCTTTCATTCTAGAAGCATACTTGAATGATTTGAGAGATCTCATACTACTACCTCCTTTCAATTCTTCAATCTTCTTCTCAAATGTAGGTGGTGGCTTCTTGAATATGACCATATCTTCTTCATCTTCCTTAGGCAATCTCAGTCTTCTTCTGGATCTAGTGAAAGCAGGGGTAGAGGCCTTAGGTGTTTTCTTGGGGGCTAGCCTCTT
The DNA here is from genome assembly GCA_018584345.1 of Thuja plicata. Classification (NCBI taxonomy): domain Eukaryota; kingdom Viridiplantae; phylum Streptophyta; class Pinopsida; order Cupressales; family Cupressaceae; genus Thuja; species Thuja plicata. The sequence continues at coordinate 2,537,426 of MU223052.1, read as the reverse complement.
CTTCTTAGGAGGCTTTGCTTCTACCTCTTATTCTTCTTTCTCAGATACATTATCATCTATTTTTATGTCATCCCCTTTACTTTCAGTGATTAAAGGAGGAGAGTCAGAAGACTTGCCATATTTCTTTCCAATATTCTCAGTTCTCTTCTTTCCTCTCTTAAAGATTTTAGGAATCTCAATTTCCAAAGATATTTTTCCCTTTGCTTCTTCATAAGTACAAAAATATGGTGCTTTGGGATCAACAGGCTCATTCACAAGAGCTTCAATGATGTCTCTGGTCTCATCAATGTTAACCTCATATGAAAGAGGTTTCACCCATGCAACCCTAGGCTTGACTGATTGAATGTATACTTTGTCACAGTCAACTAGGAAACAAATATCATCCTTATAGTCTTCTACCAATTGTTTAGGAATTCTGAACCTATTCTGCATCTTCTATTTGAAATTCTCAAATTATCCATCCATGATGCTCTCAAAATTATCTCCTAATTTTGCTATAAATTCATTTATCTGATAGACTATAAGTTTTTCTTTTTTCCAAACAACTGTTCCTTTTGAAGGGAAAATTTTTTGAACATAAAAGAATATGCATGCCAAGAGTGAACCAAACTTACACAGATTGGTCTTGGATGCCTGGATGCTCTCCATATTGTTTCTCAGGTGGATGAGATGCAACTCGGCAAGGTCGAATGAAAGATTGTTCTTGACCACTTTGTATGCCAAGTCCACAGCCTCACATGGTACACTGTTTGGTTGGCTAGAACTATATATGTTTTCTGCAATGACATGAATACAAACTCCAATTCCATGTCTTTGAATCCATTCAATTTCATAACTCTTCCATCCCACTCGCCAAGAGTCTTCTTGGCTAGTTCATCCTAGGGTAGAGTTTTGGTTGCCTTGGATTTTTTGAGCATTGGGTACCCTATCACACAGTGTACCATTATCTTGGTGATCTTCACTAGTTTCTCCAACTAGAGATGCATGTCGTGAACATGACTTAGAAAAAACCTAATCCATTTTATTTGATAGTTCTTTGACATATGCAAAGTATGGGTTAAACCCTTGACTTAGAGTTGTTTGTGTTTAGGCTTCATATTTCTATCCACACAAAGTTTCTTATATGCTTGCCTCATCTCTAGTGTGCCTAGCTATTGAATGGTGCAATGATAAAAATCTCGGATGTCTTTAATCAACAGTACCTTCAGAGGAATTTGGGAATGGGCTCCCATCATATCTATCTCCTCTGCAATTGCAACATAAAGTTTGAACTTTGGCGATTCACAGATAGCATTCCTTAGTAACATCTCAGATCCCATATTGACCTTACTTCTCAATGAAGATGCCATAATGCTCATATTCACCATAATGACAACATCTGCTCCATGTGTTGTAATCCCAACCAAAAATTGTTTTAGCTAGTTGTTCAATAGGATTCCATTTCTTAGTTCTGCACTCGAAAGACTTATGACCTTTTTCTTAAAATTGAAACATTTTCCTTCAAAATTCTAGGTTTCTCAGTGCATTTACTTTCCCTATGTCCATGTTTGTTGCACCTATAGCATTTACCATTAAAATTTTACTTTTCATTACTCCAACACTTATTTGATGTATGCCCTCACTTACCACAATGATTACATGTAGGTTTCTTTTTCTTTTGTTGTGAGGATTCACCTTGTTCAATATAACCTAATACAGTTTGTCCATGATGTCTAAATTGAGTTTACTCTATCAGCTTATCCATTCTTACCTATGAATTCAACATACTCTCATTGCTTTGCCTTTCACTATTGAGATCATTTTGCAATCTTTCATTTTCAGTCCTTAGATTGATAGCTTCTTGATTTGAACTATTGAGTTGATTTACATATCTGCTTGCTAAAGTGACAAATGATGGATTTCATTTTATTTTTCCTCTAATCTTGTACTTAGAAATAGTTTATCTTCTTATGTCATTTCTCTATCATTCTTTGCTTGGTTTTTTTTTTCCATGACCTCACATATTATGACTGAATGAATTTCTTGGCCTCTCTTCAACTTTCTGACTTCTTCATGTAAATTGAGATTCTTTGGAGGTAGGTCTTCAATGGCTGTATCAACATCATTAGAACTTCTTTCTTTGCATAAATCTTCAATTCTTTCTTCTATATAATTTTTATCATTCATTTGCACTACTAAATCTATTCTTCTTTATAGGGAATGAGAGAGCTACTCCTTGAGTTTTCTGATTTGACCCATGGCCACTTGTAGATCTACATTTTTATTTTCAATGGATTTATATAGTATGTATATTTCCATTTCCTCTGATCTTTTCTCAAGTTGTTAAGCTTCTAACAAGAGAACCTTTAGCTCTCATACCAATTGTTGGAAATATATTAAGGCTAGGTGACTGAGAGGGGGGGGGGGTGGTGAATCAGGAACCAATACAACTTATTCTCTTTTATCCTTTATTGGATTGTCTAATCTAATTGCATGCATGGAATAGAAAATAAATAAACATCCATAACACTTCACACAATATTTGGATACCGAGAAACCTTCCAAATAAGTAAAACTAGGGTGGGGATGGTACCCATAAGATTTAGTACTGCAGTATAAATTTAGCCTGTTAAAGCTTACAATTGACCACTTCTGATAACCTGCACTATTAGGAGCAATAAGGACTATTAGGTCCACCTTGTGAAAATATTTGTACAACAAAATTAAGTATGAAACTATTTTAGGAGATTTGAAAGGGACTGTTAAGTCCACTCGATTAAAGAATTTTGTTGATACACTTGTTAGGATGAACCAATGAATGATATTCTATGCAAATCTGATTTTCTGAATGAGATCCTTTGAGATAATACTGATTGATGAGGCCAATTTAAGGCATATCTGGTTTATAATTTCACATGTTTTTATGCTTAGGACTTGAGAAATTCATGATTTTTCATAAAACTTTTTCAGATTGCTTGTACTTATATTTCAAAACTGCTATACGTGTGTGTGTGTGTGTGTGTGTGCATTTTAAGTTTATGAATATGCTATCTATATGTTACACGATTATATAGAATGAAGTATTGTATCTTTTTCATCCTGCATTAAGTTGGGTGGTTTTTCCTATAGCCACGTGACAAGAGAATGATAATGAAGAAAACTTATTATGGATTCTATCTTGGATATGTGTGCACGCTAATCTCTTGTATGAAATGGCAAGTTGGCAGGAAAAGAAGAATTCAACATCAAAGCATGAAGTAGTGCCATAAAGAGAATAACTATTTTTGGGACTCATGATGATTCCACCACTATCGATCAATAGCGGTTTGTGTTGCAGACTAGGTCAATGTAGATTAATAGCCATTATGGAGTAAATCTAGCAGTGGCACATTCCTAGATTCATGTGCAATTGAATACAACTTGTTCCTGCATTTAATGATGTTGATCGTGTATCTTAAAGATTTTCATATCCCTGATGTTGGGGAATCCAAGTTGCAAGGAGTTCTATTTTAAAAGTTGTTAAGTAAGCTGGAGTTTCTGATTCCTTAGTTAGTTAGTTTATACATGAATCCTTTTGTAATCTAGTAATAGAGAAAATAAAATCTTGTTGCTACATTTTGTATCGATCTTTAATAGTTGAATAAATGATATCTTCAATTCTTAATCTCTGATTTTTGTTTCATTCACTCTTCTGTGGGGGCCCATGCGGGAGGTGAACTTAGCTCATAGTTTAGTAGGAATTAGTATTAAGTTCATTTGAAGTATTTAGGACTATGTTGCTCCTGCAGCCATTCGGTAACATAACTATTGGTTGTTCCTGTAGCATAATAAATTAGTTAGTTTGTTGTCATAGCATGTTCTCAGAGCTTTATATTAAATTGTTGATTCCATTTCCTTGTTTAATATCTCTTTCAACATTTTCATTGCATAAATAGTTATGACACCTAAGATGGATTAGAGTATATACTTTGTCGATACCATTTTAAGCTTATGTCCCAAGTCAATAATTCAATGAGTTCAGTATGTTATTTCTAGTATGATAATTGGTTTTGTCTTGTTAAAAATCCACTATAAGAAGGATTTCCGATCCTTAGTTACAAGGGTATTATACTGACCAGTCATTGTTGGCACCACTGCCAGGGATGGTGTCAATCTAATCCAGAATAGAGTCATTGTCTTAGTTTTAAGTTCTTCATTATTCTATATGCATAGAAGAAGAGATCATCTTGGGAGATTCCTTCCTCACAATAATCAGGGGGAACCTTTTGATATCTTTAACCCTGAGCTTGAGGAACCCCAAATTGCAAATGTAGAAATTGAAGAACCATTTGAAAACCCATTTTCTTATGCACATGAACAATTACCTTCACCATCATCTTCCGACTCATATCTTCATTTGAACGAACCTTTTGCTGAACCTAAATATCAGCCCCAATAGCGAGGCCCTCCTCCAAGGATGACTCAACCTACATTTCCTTTCCACATTCCTCCTAAATAGGGTAACCAAAATCTGAAAAACATACTAGCCTCCACACTTCCAAAATTTTACGACCTTATTACTGAAGATCCAAACACCTTCCTCTTTGAGTTTGATATCCTCTGTAGGAGTTATAACTATACAAATAACAAACATAAGATGAAATTGTTTCCCTCAACTCTTAAAGAGGTTGCTCTAAGATGGTTCATGGGGCTAGGAGCTAATGCTATAGAAGATTGGGACACAATGAGAAATATGTTCCTTTCTAAATATAAGGAGTACTGTAGGGGTCAAAATTTGAAAGGAGATGGCATTTTCAAAATGTCCCAAAAGGAAGATGAGACCTTAGAAGATTATCTCTCAAGGTTTATGTTCAACCTGTAGTGGAATACACATCATCAATTGAATGAGGAGTCCCAAAAGCATCCTTTTCTAAAAGGTGTAAATAATGGAAGTATAGAAGCTCTAGACCTTATGGTTGGTGGAGACATCACTCAGAAGAACTGGGTGGACATAAAGAATATATGTCTGAACTATTCAAGGGATACTATTAAAAAGGGTAGAGGAATTAGAGACTTACTCCATAGGCCCAATAGTTTAGGAGTATTCAAGATAGATTTTTCCAATCTTTTGTCTAATTTCAAGCATGACATCATTAATGATGTCGCTACTTAGCTGGACAAGATGTAAGAAAGAAGGAAGAATGAAGATGTTGATGATATGTTGGCTAAATATTGTCTACATTATTGAGAAAAGAAGAGAAACTGCAAGTGCATGTCTATTGCAAGTTTGGAGTCTCAGCCGATGCCTACCAAATTCAAAGTTGTTGATGAAAATGGACAAGTGCTCTATGTTTCTCAATGTAGGCCATGGGCCCAAAGACCAGGTATGCCACAAGACCCTCTCCAAAATTATAGTAATAATAGTCAATGGAAAATTTTTTAGAATATGGGTCCCCAAGGATTTAGTGGGCATAATAATTGGCAACAACCTCAGCAGGGTTGGCAACAACCTCGAAAGAGTTGGAAACAACATTAGCAGGGTTGGGAGAAACCTAAGTAGGGTTGGTAGTAACCTCAAAAAGGTTGGAAATAACCCAATAAATGGTCTAACCAATCCAATCAACAAGCTTTAATTCCTCCACCTCAATAACAAGCTATAATGCCTCCTCCTGCAGCCAATAGAAATCTACCTAAGCAAACCCTGCTGCCAGCATAGCCTAATCCTAATTCTAATAACAAGCCACTAGCTCTACAACAAAACTATGCCATCTCCTTGAATGATATCCATCTAAGGTCAGGAACTACTCTTGCTTCTCCTCAAATGCCTATAATAATAGAAGTTGAAGAGTCCCCTTCTGAGAATGTGGATGTACCAACTCCACAGACATCTCCTATAGTTAAAGAACCCTCATTTCCTCAAAGGTTAGTAGACCAAGCTGAGCCTGCAGTGAACCAAGCAGTAGCAAATTTTCTCAACCAACTGAAGCAGATGAAAGTAAAAATGCCATTACTTGATCCTATCAAAGAAGTTACTATTTATACTAAGGTCATCAGAGAAGCTTGCATCAAAAAACCTCAGAGAAAGAAGAAATATCCTAAAACTATTCATGTGATAGGGTAGTTTCCTGATCTTATGTTGGAAAGGTTAACTATTCCCAAATATTCTGACCTAGGGGGTCATGTAGTTACTGTCACCATTCATGGAATGCATGTTCAAAATGCCTTAGTTGATTTGGGTGGCTCTATAAATGTCATGACCAAGGAGGTATTGTCTTAATTAAATATTGTTGGTCTTAGAGATACACCAATCATCCTATAGCTTGCCGATAGCTCTATTATTAAACCAGATAGGATGATAGAGGATGTCATAGTTACATTGCACTCTTGGGAGTATCTAGTAGATTTTATTGTCCTCTCACCTAAACCCTATATGGGGGCGGTATCCTCTAATCCTAGGGATACCATAGTTAGCCACTGTTGATTCCTTCATAGCTTGTAGGTCAGGGAAGATGAAAATATCTAATGGTGGGATAGTTCTTCCAGAGGGTTGTTCACCTTCTATGTAGCTGTAGTTTAGATGTAAATGCTTTGTTCATCTTTGTATTGTAGTGTAAATGCTCATGTATATTTTGTAAATTATGTAATCTACTATATATATCTATATATATGTCTGTTTTGGGCCAGCCTATGAGTCATGCTTCAGTCCTCCTATGTGCTTCGGCTCTGTCTGTATATTTCCTCTATATCCTACACTACCTAGTGGCTAGCTTATTGCGCTTTGTGCATTAGAAACCCCAAATGTGAAGCTCATCTGAGAGAGATGTCTACCTAGTTCAAACTCAGCACCTCTCTAGTTTGAGCCATGGTAGTTTTCTCTCTCCTCCATCAAGTCAATCTTAATGGAGGATTAAGTTCCCATGTGAGAAATCAAGTATATCCCAAGTGGCATTCATTTCCTTGCATATTCAGATAGTTGTCAGTGTTAATTCCATAACTCCCATTACTACATGGCCATGTGACACTCCCACATCAGCCTAGTATGACTAATCTCCGACTATGTCAGTAATAGTTAGTTTTCTAGACTCTGGGTCCCAAGTCTTCATTAGATCCTTGTTTCTTTCTTATCACATGTGCTAGAGTCCTCGGGGCCCCGGGTAGAGGTTAAATTCCCTGTCATTTGTATTACATGTATATCTTTTTTAGGGTTTGACTTGAGCTAACAATTATTTTCAGGAATAGATACTATAGTGGTGAAAGCCCCAACATCCAAAATAATTCTTTGATTTATATACAAACTGACGGTCATCTTGTTTGTAGGTTCCTAGAATTAAACTCACCATTCATGTCAGAGGCATCCGCATCATCCCCAACCAGGAGTCCAGAACTCCCTACTAATGCTGCCACTCAGGAAGCTGTCAGGACGAAGGCCGAGAAGGCCCTGGAAAAGCTCCCATTGATAATGAAGTATCTGAAGGGAGACACCATTGTGGGATCAAAGATTGATTCCAAACTTCAGTTGATCACATACACTAGTGTTGAAATGTGGGCTGAAATATGGGCTAAAATGTAGGCTATGGTAAAAATGATGTTCATTCAACGAATGGTTGGAGATCCATTGGCCATCAATGTGGCCAACTCTGGGGTCCTCAAAGCTATTTGCTTCCCCTGCTCTGTACAAGCCCCAGAGCTCATTCTCACTTTTTAAGGACACTATAATACAGTTGTCTGGGCAATCATGCTCGCTGCCCTAGTCCCAACTAGATACCCAATGCGTATGTTGTCTTAGGATGCCATGACTTTTTAGGCAGGGCAGGGGATTCCCCAACTTGATGATGTGGTCATTCTCACTTAGGCTCTAGCCTTGGAAGAATTTTATAAGTTAGAACACATGGCCTGGTAGTATCTTAATAAAAAATGGCTCAAGTTTCCAAGGAAAGATTTCAAAAAGATGAAGCTAGAGATGCCCCAGACAAAATTTAAAGAAAGCATATAGATGGGGACCATTGCACTATGCAGGGTCTTTGGACAACCCCATGCTCAGGAATTCTCGGCATGGATGTACTATTTCTTGTTCAGCGTGGGCAAAACTTTGCTTGGGCCACCATCATTGCAAATCATGAGGAATCCCAACTTCTCCAGGTCACCAAGTCCTGCAAACTATACATGACATCTTATGTCTTATGGGTACTAGCACAACAACGCCCCATGACCTAGAGATTACTTACAATAGGTGAGCTTGAAACTGGCGTAGGCTAGAATGCTCCATGGGATTATTTCTTGCAGATCTAATGGGAGGCTAGTTTCCTCACCTTCTATCGAGTTAATGATGTCTTCATTTACTATAACCTCCTCACACCTACTCGACACACCGGATATCGAATCTCCAAAAAAGTGATGGACTTGGTCAGAACTTATGTCCATTATTACATTCAATATCAACAACATACTTATATTTGGGTCACCGGCTTCTCCAGGAAACCCTATTTATTACCCAAACATTGTGGGAATAAAATAATTCTTTTAGAATACTACAGATAGATCTTGGAACTACATACCCTCTTCACAGTGAACAAGGTGACAAACATCTCATTCCCAATCACTTGTGGGAAATACTCTTACATCCTAGCCATAGAAAAGGAGGCAGATGGTGAACTCAAAAGTCTAGGGCTGGCAGAGGTTTATCTAGAGTGGAATAATTTTGATCCGCTAGGAAAAATAGAGATGACACTTCCCCGGGTATCAGACCCCCATGAGTTTTATATGGAAGATTTTTGGGAAGACTACCAGGATGACTTTGAAGTTTGGAATTGGCATTTCATTTGGATGACAATGGGAATGATAAAAAGGCTCAAGCTTCAAAAGTTCCCAAACAACTTTGTGAATATTGGGTCCACAATGGACCCACAATATACAGAAAATGGATTAGATAAGATGACCCTCCCTCTGGTGGGTTGGGATGTGTTGGTCTTGTCTACCCTTCCACTTCTCCTTTACATGTAGAACTAATGGTTCGAGTGGCAGGGACTAGAGTAGAGGAAAAATGGGCAACCGTGTTGGATGTAGGGACCCCATTGGTAACAAGGAGGAAGAAGAAAAGAACAAATGATCCTCACCCAAAGATGGAGCTGGAGCTCGGGATGCCCAGCATCCCTAAAATATAGATTGTTTTCTTGGACTCCTGAAAGCCATACAATCGATCCAAAGATCCCCCAAAGACCTCCCCTCCACACGATGATTTTGATGACATATTTGGGATAGATGAACTTGTAAACCTGCAAGGTGATATCGGGAAGGAAACTGAAAAAGGAGACCCTAGAGAAAGAAGCTTCCATGGAGAAAGAAGGTTAGGAAGAAGGGGAAAAGGAATTAGAATAGATAAATGTCGCCAATGTTCTAGAGATATAGGTCCCAGAGACTAACACCATGGAGGAATGGAAAGTGTTGAATGAGCAATTGGCATCCACTGAGAGAACAACAATAACAACAAAAACAACATCAAGGTGAGGGGTAGAACCCTAGAAATATAGATGTCAAATCTGATTCTACTAAGGATGTGGATATTGGGGTAGATGACACTAATTCTACTAAGGTGAATAATATTGGTGGTCTAGTAAATATAGGAAAATAGTCCAAAGAGACTCAAAACACTAGGGATGTGCAACAGAACCCCAGAGGGGATTTATAGGATCAGTCTCTGGCAGCAAGGCCACCCCTACCTCCACCACACATGTTGGTGGATTCAAGAAAAAGGAAGGCCCGAGCACCGGCCAAGGCCCATCTCTCTTTGGCAGAGATGATGGTGCAAGCATAAAATCCCCCTAAGGAAAAGAAATCTTGGATAGTCCATACCCTCCAGACTGGGTTAGATGGAGACATAGTTGCGGTAGTTGCAACACCTCCCTTAGAGGCAGACATAGCAACAACAAAGGCTGAAGATTATGAAATCATAAAGATAAGACTAGGGAAGAGGGGAAAGCAGGGTGAATTGCACCTGTTAAAAGAAGTAGCCAAGGTGGTAGAAGCCCACTATGAGAAGGAAGCCCATAAATTCAAAGAAGAGAAGGACAAGAACACAAATCTTGTTGGGCTATTAACAAAGATTGTGCAGCCCATCACTGCCATCCCTCCAGAAGCTTCCACATCTAGGGCACCACTCCCATAGGGTGACATAGATGTGCTAATGAGTATGAAAAATAAAGCATAGGAAGCTGATAACTAGGTGGCTGAAAAGGTCGAAAATGTTTGAAATTTCTTAGTGGCCACACTCCGAACCTATAGGCCACCATTAATGTTCTACACCAGGCCAAAACTACCATTACCATCTAGGAAGGAGAGGCTGAATAGTACAAGGCCTGGATGGAGGAGTTGGGAGAACTCTTGATTCTCAAGTAAGAGATTGTTACCGAGGCCAAAATTTTGGGGGAGGATTCCTTAAACTTTGTCCAGACCCAGCACTCCAGACCTGATCTCACATTGGAGGTAATCAAGCAACTCGTAGGGGCCCTACCGGAAAAAGTTCTGGAGATAGATTATTCTTTAAATTTAAACAAGGCATTTGTTTCAAGAGTTTCAGGAGCTGATCCCTTTAGTACTGGAACATGTACTCCAGAGGAGTATGTCATGGGGAAGTTTGATGAGCTAATGCAGTCTTGATACCACTCCCCAAAGGGAATGGATGGAGAAAAAATTTCACGTATATCACGCATGGTACTCTAGGGGAATGACATGGAAAAGATGGCCACAAAATTCAAGGAAAATACTCTGCATTTGGTCGAATAGGTGGAGGTGGCCAAATACTGTCAGGCTAGCCTCAAGGACATTGATGAGGATAGAATCACCCAACTCCTGGAAATATTCAAAAATAGTAAGGAGCAATAAGGTTCTCTGGAATCTAGAGATCCTCACCAGCATAACATATTTTGAACATTCTTTATTCTTTGAGTACAAGCTCCCAGATCCTGGAGTTCTAGATCCACAGTTTTGCATTCTTTTGAAGCCCCATGTCCAGGTTCCTCAAAACCAACCGCTCATTATCAGGTAGTTAATAAGGGTGTCAGAAAGTAGGTGACCCTAGCAAGGCATGTCAACTTGAGGGATGGTGGTCTTCCCAAGGCATCACTCCATCATTAAACACCTAGCACATCAAAGATAGTGAGCCACTTTTACATTGATGAGGCATGTAGCCTCGATCCCCAAGGGATTAGATTTCTTCTATTCTCCCTCTAGATCTCTTTTTGAGGCTGATTCTTCTATACCTCTTTTCTTTTCTTCTTCTGCTGATCTATCAAACCTCTACTCTTCTTTAGGTTGTTTTAGCATGGTGCAAGTAGTACCGACTACCAAAAATTGTATTTTATTGATTGAGTGTAAAGTTAAGTTAGGTTAACTTTAGGGAAAACATGTGTATAAATAATAAGTCCAACCTCATTCCAAGGGTCAATGAAATTGATGATTTTGCATTCCATAGCTATTATCATTCTAGCATTTCATTTCTTGTAGTTGTAGAGCTCAATGCTCCTTAGTTCTTAGAAGCCCTCAGTAGATAGATGCTCCCTTGGAGCCATTATTGTATGCACCGGTGCTGCTGGAAAACCATTAATGAAGAAGGAAGGATTCTCGCAATGCTTTTGTTGGTCTTCTGATCTTTGATTCAATACTCTTTTGTGTTGTATGTTCATAATGTCCCTTGCTCTAATGTTTTAAATAGATTAATGACATTCTTTTCCCCTCACTATTGAATATGTATGAACTGATGATTCTATATGCATTTAGTATTTAGTGTAGCATGTTAGAGCATGGTTGATGTTTTAAATGTATTTGCATAACTATAGGTAGAATGTAATACTTCTAACCCTGGCGTATCTTTTGAAGTTTCTTTGATATTCTGAATGCTTGTAGGAAACCCCGACTTACTGAAATCCCTGAAGAAGACGAACCAAGAAAACCAGCTATCCCCCAAACAAAACAGTCACACTCCCAACTTAGCTCCCGCACCGTCAAGACCCAACTCTCATGTGTTTGAAGGCCTAGAGAATTTATTCCCCAGACAACCTTTACAAGCAAAGTTGGCCAGTACCCTGGTAACTGGTGACAACTTATCTTTGTTGGCGGACTGGTCACAAATTCTCATCAATAGAAACTGGTGCTAGAAGGAGGGCATGAGCTTGTACCCTTCTAAGGATTTAGATTTTACACTGCCCAAGGGTTCCCCAAGCCATAGTTTTAAAAAGCAAGCCTTTAGTTGGATTGGATCATTTTCACCTGCATGATTCAAAAGAGTCCTTAGATTAGCCCCCAATCACGGTAGGTTTGTCAAACTCGAGCCTCCTGCTTGAAAGAAGTGGACCCAACAAACCAAGCCAACTGACATTGTCTAGGGATCTACTAAATCTCAGAATACCCAAGTCTCCCAGACAACTCTGGGGACTAATGCTCAGCCTAGTCAAAATCCAACTCCCTCAATGGCTGTGTACTTCAGTAACACTGGGTCCCCAATGGGACAATTTTTGGGTGCAAGCAATGATATTACCGTGCACCTAGAGAAGATCTACCCCTGATATGAGCACTTAGGCTCATGAACTACAAAAGAGCATCTATAGGCATATAAATATGCCATGAACTGACACCAGATCTAACATCAAGATGTTGTGACTTAGATGTTCCCTCTATCCTTGGATAGAACAAGCTAAACTGGTACCTTAACTTGCCTGCCAACTCCATCAATAGTTGGCAGGATATGGAAGATGCTTCCTTGGTAGCCTTCCATGTACATGTGGACCCAACATAGTCTCACAACCAATTAATGTCCATTAGGAAGGAACTGAACAAACCCCTTCCAACATTTATTCATTGCTTCCAATGCACCTTGAAGTGGTGCACGGGTCCTTTCATCCCATCTGCGGATGTAATCGTCCTGACATACCTCAATGTGATGGACCCCTTCATTGCCACTCACCTATGGAGAACCATTGCCCCCAATGATTGGGACACTCTAGCAAAGGTTTACAACCTAGACTTGGATTTGTCTTGTGGTTTGAACAAAGCTCCTAGCAGGATTGGGCAAAGCATATCTTTCAACATTATCCTCGACGGAACTTCTTATGTTAGGGGATACAACCCCAATTAGGTAATGGGTTTCCCAGTGATGGCCATGAATCCCCCACCACCATCGATAGACTAGTAGGCATGATACGTATATCCAACACTAGCACAGACAACACTACGTCTGGAATTCATTCCCTAGAACCTGCCACAAAAAACACAAAAACCATTGACACAACCCTTTAGAGTACCTTTCTTCCAGTCACCCGCAATTGGAGGATTGTCATCCTTGACTCTGTTAGCTGCTTCTTCCTTCCCCGGGATCCAACCACAATAGCTATCACATTGTGACATGAACACCTAGCTATCCACCAAGGTTGAATCCCTCCGAAAATTGTTTTCCTCACTTACTATGGACATGGGACAACTAAAGGTGCGATCTTTTACACCCCACAACCCCAATTCCCAGAGAGGGAATATCTTCTCCAGCCAATGAAATACCAATGCCAGAGGAAGGAACTACAACAATGGGCCTCGGCCAAACCAATAGTAATAAAATAACAATGCAAACACTTGAGGTCCTCCTCCAAACCAAAACACCACTCAGGGCAGTGTTGGACCTACCCATTTCATGCTATTCATAGAACTCCAACCCTTAACTAATTGGTGTAGATTACATGACATTGGCTCACATTTCAAGGTGAACTATGCCACACAAGAGAAGTTTATCATGATATCCCAGCTAGACATAAAACAAACTGTTGATCCTACTTCCCCAAAAATGCCTATGCAAGAGCCCACTCATGGTGCCTTCACCTATGATACCGTATTCTTTGGAGAAGATAAGGAAGATGAGGAAGAACCCAAATTACAGGCGTTCTTTGATGAATATATTATGGCCTTTGAGGCCAATGCCTTCACCAACTCATAGACTTCATACAACACTTAGAGTCAGGCTAGTAAAGGATCAGTTTACATGCCTACACCTCCCAAAGATACCCCTCCCTGGGACAACACAATTGATCACTCCTTCCCACTGAAGGGATCTATCTCTAACCAAGCTAAAGATTAGGCTGAGGGAAGCCAACAATTCCTGGGGGGGAGGTTTGACATAACAAAGGCATTAGAAAGAACTACCACCTCCATGACCTTGATGGAGATTTTGCTGAACTATCCTGAGTAGAGGAAGTCTCTTCTGAAGCTCTTGGGAAACCCGAAAGCTGTCAGTTTCCCACCAAAGACTGTCACTTTTGACGATGCCAACATGGCTATCTTCCAGGGAAATACTAAGGATCCTCCCTTCTTACTAGGTCTCAACATATAAGGGAAGAACCTATATAATTTCTTGGTAGATTCTAGAGCTTCGGGCAATGTCATGCCCTTATCAATATGCCAGAAGCTTGGAATACATCCCACAACATCCAAAGGCATAGTAGTCCAGCTAGATAAAACTACTATAAAAATGGTAGGTGAGATGAAAAATGTCTGGATTGAGCTCAATCAAGACCCCCAAATAGAAATCATAATTTTTATCCAAGTGGTGGACATTCTAGCGACTTATGGGATGTTATTGAGTTCAAATTGGTCCAAGGCCCTTAATGGGTATTTCTCCACTAAATTCTCCCACTTGTGGTTCCCTTGGGAGGGAGAATCTAACAAGATCCAAGTAGAAAGTGAGCCCAAGATGAAACTGGCCCTCACCAAAGTCGGGAAGGTGAACAAAGTCCTTTTCTCTAAGACTTCCCCTAGGGTTTATTGACCCCTCGAGATCCTCACATTTGAATTCAACCCCTAGGAGGATCCCATAGTCTCTCAGAGAATACATGACCTAGACAAAAAACTAAGGGGTGAGGTTAACTCACAAGGTATAGTAGAAACTTCCACTACACTCTTGTCTGACACTTCGTACTGGGTGCATTATCAGAAACATTCAGAATTAGAGTGTGAACCTTGCATTGCCACTACTACCAACCATATCAATGCCCTCCAAGAGAAGAAACATGAAGCTAATCTGCCTAGACCCAACAATCATTTCGGTAGTATCCCCATGGTGCCGCTGGTCTAGGAATCCCAGCCACAAGCTTTTCCAAAGGAAAACCTCACCCATGTGACATTAGAGCTAGAGGAAACTCCTCCCAACCTTTCCAAAATTAATCTAAATGCCACTTTGCCTCCCCAGCCCTAGACAACAAACAGTGACTTGTGGACCTTAAATTTCAATGGGTCTCAGTCTAAACAAGGCTGTGGGGCCTGAGTGGAATTGATCAACCCATGGGGGAAATCTTTCCTTGCATGTTATAGGCTGTAGTTTAACTGCATGAACAATGTCATAGAGTATGAGGCCTTGGTCCTTGGACTCCTATTTGCATTAAGAAAGGGAATCACCCACCTCCAGGCTCTAGGTGATTCAGAGTTGGTCGCTAAACAAGTTCGGAGCCAATACACTTGTCATGATAAAAGGCTGGTTGCATACTGCAACCAGGCATGAAGCCTCATCAAATATTTTGATGCCTTCAACATTGAACTCATTCCCCAGAAAAGAAACTACGTTTCAGATGCCCTTGCGGTATCTGCCAGCACCCTTGAGCCAATGGGTGGCTCTTGGCTATAGAAATTCTCTATTGAGATGGTCCCCACCCTATCCATTCTAGAAAATGTCACCCACTTTCAAGTCTTTAAGGATGATCAATATATTCTAGCCTTCATGGCCAATGTTGGTGTTTTCAAGGACCAAATTGTGCAACAAAAATATCATGAAGATACCAAGTAGGGTGAAGAGGACGATGGGATCATAGAATTGCCAACCAACACCATCCCTCAGGGGATGGTAACACTATAATGTATCTTTTACATGGACCCTCAGGGCCAGGAAAAGATATCATCCTCCTCAGAGGGAGGAAAATTCAAAAAAGTTAACATCGGCCAGCCTGGTGAAGAAAAATGGGTACACATTGGAATCTCCTATTCCCCAGAGGACAAGGAGAAGATTCTAGTGGTTCTCCAAGAATACATTGATGTAATTGCATGTGGGTATGAGGATTTGAATACCTATGACACATCTATCATGACCCATACCATCCCACTAAAACCTAATGTTAAGCCCTTCTGAAGAAAGAAAATATCGGTGAACCCATTGATTGAGCTTCTAATCCATCAGGAAGTTTAGAAACTACTGTAAGCCCAGATTATCTTTCCTATTTGGCACACAACATGGGTTGCTAACCTCATCCATGTGAGGAAGAAAAGCAGCGAGATCCGCCTTTGCGTAGATTTTTTAAATTTGAACAAGGCATCTAAGAAGGATAATCACCCTCTCCCCTTGTTGGATGAGGTAGTGAAAATCATGAATGGATCACAAATGATGTCCTTCCTAGATGGGTACTCCAAGTATAACCAGGTCATGGTTAAGTATAAAGATAGAGACAAAATGGTGTTCACTACCAAGTGCAGAATGTTTACATACTGGAGGATGCCCTTTGGCTTGATCAATGCAGGGGCCACATTTCAAAAGGTTATGGACATTGCATTCGAGGGCCTAGTAAACTGGTGCATAATCATCTACATGGATTATTTGACCATCTTTTCCTAGGATAGACATGATCATTCCACCCACCTTGCCCAAATTTGTGAGAGATGTCGCCGGTATGGAATATCCCTCAACCCTAAGAAATGCATATTCGAGGTCACTGAAGGGAAGTTGCTTGGGCATATCATCTCTGAGAAGGGTATATTCATCAACCCTAAGAGAGTTGAAGCACTGCTGAATTTACAAATGCCCGGTAGTAAGAAGGAAATGAGGTCTTTCTTTGGAAAGATCAATTTTGTCTGGTGGTTCATCACTGGATTCATCTATATAGTAAAGCCACTCAATGAGATGATGAAGAAAGATACAAAGATTGAGTGGAGTCTTGAAGCAAAGTGGGAATTCACCCAGATTAAACAAATGATTATGAAGGCACCAGTCTTGGCTAGTCTGGACTATTCCCTCCCCTTTCATATATACTCCTTTTCTTTGCCGCATTCTGCCATGATAGTTTTGACCCAAAAGGTCGAAGGGGAAGAATGACCAATATCTTTCATGAGCTCCCCTTTTAAGAATGCTGAAGTACGATATTTTCCATTGAAAAAGTAGGCCTTTGCTCTTATTTGTGCCATGAAGAAATTATGGCATTACATTCTCTAGAGAAAAGTACATGCTATCATCCTAGACCAAGCTGTTAAGTCTCTGCTCTTGCAAAATGAATTGGGTGAATGATGGGGGAAATGGATGGCTATCCTCTAAGAGTATGATTTGGAAATGCAACCTATGAAGATAGTCTGAGGCCAGGGACTATGTAGATTGATGACAGAAGGAACTCTAGATATTGAATGCCAAACATATACAGTGGATTCCATCACTCAAGATCCATGGTATACTAACTTGGTATACTTATTGTTGAACAAAAGATGCCTGGAGGGGCTGCCCCCAAAAAAATGTCACACCCTACGACTGAAAAGCACACATTTCATGATAAAAAATGAAATACTTTTTCGTAGGAACTATGAAGGGGTATACCTCCGGTGCATAGACATGGACCAAGCTGTGAAGATGATTGAATAATTTCATGAGCAGTTTGGAACTAGGCATGGCTCAACGGATACCACTACTCATCAGATCCTCTGGGCTAGATACTATTGGCCTTGTATCTTTAAGGATGTATACACTCACATTAGGAGATGCCATACTTGTCAAATAGCGGCACATTGAGAAAAACCCGGCTATGCCTTTGTAGCCTATCTTCCAAGCTAGACCCTTCGCCCAATGGCCATTGGAATTTATGTAGGAAATCAACCCTAATTCATTTGCCAACCACCGGTACATTATGACTGCTACCAATTATTGCACCCGGTGGTCTGAAGTGATTCCTTGAAAAAACAACATGACAGATGTAGTGATCAAATTCCTGGAAGAAAACATAGTCACAAGATTTGGAATGCCATTTGCTATAGTGTGTGATAATGGTTTGACATTCTCTTTAGCACAATTACTCAAATGGACCTATGAAAGAAGGATCACCATGAATTTCTCTAGCAACTACTACCTCGAGGGTAATGGTGTGGCTAAATATACCAACAAAATTCTACTTGAGGTGATCAAACATCTGTTAGAATGAAACCCTTGGGACTAGCACCAAAAACTTAGATTAGCCCTTTGGGAAGATTACATCAGAATAAAGGTAGCCCTGGGCACATCCCCATTCCATTTAGTTTATGGCCATAATCTAGTATTCCCCATCAACTTAAAGATCTCAGTTTTATAGTTTATGCAGGAGTTCAGCAACCAGGGAAACATTGTGGAAGTTTGGCTTTTGAACCTAGTGCAAATGGAGGAACAAAGAGACTCAGCCCCTAAACATTTTGCATATCATCAAGTAGTAGTGAAAATATGGTTTGACCAAAGAGCCCAGTACAAGGCCTTTTAGATTTTGGACTTGGTTCTCTTGTGGGACAAAACCCGAGAAAAGAAGGGAAAGCACACTAAGTTTCAATGGCTCTAGCTTGGACCATATCTGATAGCTAAGATCTATGGGGAAAATACTTATTGCCTCAACACTATGACTAGAGAAGCTGTCCCATTGGCTATCAATAGGCAGTTTCTCAAGCACTATGTTTAGTAAGGTAGGTGACGAGTTTTTTTGAAGTTGTACTATATGTAAAATTCTTTCTTATAAATATATTTCCCAGTGCTCCATTTGGAGTGCCTTGTAAATAGTTTGTCGGTCGTCCTCTAGGACCGCCTTTTCTTTTCATGTTTTCCTTTTTTTAGAATATGTAATCTTTCCTTGGTGAAATATATTATAAACCAAGGTAGTTTAGTTTATTTTATTATGTAAGTAGGAGATTCCTATAGAATCCCTACATGTACACATGTCCTCTTGTCCATGTGTGA
>MU223052.1:2503770-2514314 GCA_018584345.1 Thuja plicata | reverse complement strand
ATAAGAGATGCTTCTTTTCTCTTCTCTCACTCACTTACTCACTTTCTTTTCACATTATTCACTTTTTCACACATTCACTTGCAACACTTAGTTTATTTTTCTCTTGAAGCATTGTATGAGCATTTTTTCTCTCATTTTCTTCCTCTCTCTCTCTCTTAGGCTTTTTATCCCATTCTTAATAATATCACGGGGGTTTTTTTTATGCTTTTCCCCCTTCAAAAACTTCTTGTCTCCTTTGTTGTTCCATTTTGGTGTATGCTCTAAGGATTAGATAGATTCATAATAATTTTCCTTTTTCCTTACTCAATTGGATTAATTTGTTCCTGTCTCGAATTTATTTTCCATTTTAACACCTTTGTTGCTAGATTTTTTTTTTTTTTTTTCTAGATTCCCAGTGTGTTGTCTGCTTCTTGTAGATAGGTATGCTTTGCATAACATCTGGTCTTTGGAATGGTACCTTGTACATTTTGGTAAATTGGAGATCTATTGTTAGCATAGTGGAATTTATCCATGCTCCAAAGTTATTCTATAAGTATGGTAAAAGGTTATGCGTGATCTTTATTAGATTCACATCTTGATAGTCCAGACATCACTTAATATAAAATTCAAGAAGCAAGTAAGCAAACACCTTGAAGGTAGATGAGTTACACTTGTTGTTGACCAAGTTGGAAAATCATTAAAATATCTTGGGTCTAGAACATTCTCTCCTATTTAGCAATTTGAAAATGAATGGCAAGGTGAAAGAAGTACTACCGTTAAAATTATCTAATCTTGAGGTTCACGGTGAAAGAAGTATCGCCTTTCCATCAAGAAGAAAAAAGGAAAAGAAAAGAACTAAAGATTAGAGAATTATGGTATCCGAGGGAAATGTGCAAGATATGATGAATTTGGTTTGATTTTCTTAGTGCCTCCTCTATGCCTCTCCCAGAGGTCATCAGCTTGATTTTCTTCCAAAGCACACACTTGAAAACTAACAAAAGGCCAAAAGGTTGAATCATTGATGAGTCCGATTTTCTCAAACACCTTACACTTTGCAAGTAGAATGCTCTAGGTAAAGATTAATTCCATATTTTCTAACTAGAGATTCTGAAGTTCTTGAATGCACTAAGGAATTCATCCTAGATAGTCATTATTTTTTATGCCCTACAAACCCATCCCTACATTTTATTAGGCAAAATGTTGGGTCCCCCTTTTTCGCCTTTTCTCTTTCCCTTGGTTTCTTTTGTTTCCTTTATCTCCCTATGGGTTTTTCCCCCGCAAGGGTTGTTTTCTGTTGTTTCTTATTTTATTTTGCCTTTAGGACCCAGTCCTAGGGTTTGTTTATTCTTTTGAGTTGTCTAGATCCTGGACTTTGGGACTCTTTTCCATCATGTCTTCTTCCATGAGAAGATGTGACTACATGGAATCCCTGGGCCTGGAGTCTGGAGGTCTACTTGTTCCATAGTTTGTGGAGAGAAAGAAACACATTTTTACCCTAAGGGTATAAATAGAAGTTACCTGTCATTTTCACATTTACCGCAATCAAACACTTAGAGCACTTAGAGTGATTTTAAGGTGATTAAGGTGATCTAAATAACATTTTCTCCCTGTGCTTAGTGATTGATTAGCAGTGATTTACAATTCTTGTTCATGGTGATTCAAGGGTCAACTTGTTGTAGAGCTCCTCCCATGCTCATCTTTCTCGCATTCCCCATGTTTCTAGGTAGGCCTTCAGCTCCCTCCTCTCTGGTTTTTGGTTTTCTGTTTCTTTCTTTTGTTTGTTTTGTTTTTGTTTTGTTTTGTTTTGGTTCTATTTTCATCTCGCCACACCTTTGCATTAGCTTTTCTATCATCTCCCATTGGTGGGAAGGTTCTGCTAGAGGGTTGTCTACCCTCTATGCAATTGTATTTTAGATGTAAATATTTTGTTCATATTTGTATAGTAGTGTAAATGCTCATGTATATTCTATAAATTATGTAATCTGCTATATATATCTATATATATGCCCATTTTGGGCCAGCCTGTGACTCGTGCTTTGGCCCTTGTGTGTGATTCATCTTTATCTGTATATTTCCTATATATCCTACACTACCTAGTGGTGAGATCGTCACGATCCATACATCAAAAAACCCAAATGTGAAGCTCATCCGAGAGAGATGTCTACCTAGTTTGAACTGAGCACCTCGCTAGTTTGAGCCATGGTGGTTTTCTCTCTCATCCATCAAGTCAGTCTTAATGGTAGATTAAGTTCCCATGTGAGCATTCAATTTTGGCCCAAGCAACATTCATTTCCTCATGTGTTTGGATATTTTTTGGTGTTAATGCCATAACTCCCATTACCGCATGGCCATGTGACACTCCCACGTCAGCCTAGTACAGCTAATCTCCGACCATGTCAGTAACGGTTATTTTTCCAGAGTCTGGGTCCTAGGTCTTCATTGGCTCCTTGTTTCTTTCTTATCACATGTGCTGAAGTCTTCATGGGCCTAGGTAGAGGTTAAATTCCCTAAGTAATTTGTATTACATGTATATCTTTTTTGGGGTTTGACCTAAGCTAACAATTATTTTCAAGAATAGATACTATGGTGGTGAAAGCCCCGACATCCAGAATAATACTTTGATTTGAATACAAACTGATGGTCATCTTGTTTGTAGGTTTCCAGAATTAAACTCACCAATCATGTTAGAGGCATCCACATTATCCCCACCCATGAGTCTAGAACTCCCTACTACTGTTTCCACCTAGGAAGTCGTCAGGATGAAGGCCCTAGAAAGTCTCCCATTGATAATGAAGTATCTGAAGGGAGATGCTATTATGGGATCAAATATAGATTCCAAACTTTAGTTGATCACCGAAACTAGTGTTGGAATATGGGCCGAAATGTAGGCCCTGGTAAAAATAATGTTCATTCAAAAGATGATCAGAGATCCATTGGCCATCAATATAGCCAACTCTAGGGTCCTCAAAGCTACTTGCTTCTCCTGCTCTGTGCAAGCCTCAGAGCTCATTCTCACTTTGGTAGGAAACTATAATACAGTCGTACAAGCTATCATGCTCACCACCCTAGTCCCAACTAGATACCCAACACTTATGACATCTCTAGATGCCACAACTCTTTAGGTAGGGATGGGGATTCCCCAACTTGATAATGCGACCATTCTCATGCGGGCTCTGGCCTTGGAAGAATTTCAGAAGTTAGAACACATGGCCCAGCAGTATCTTAATAACAAATGGCTCAATGTGCAAAGGAAAGATTTAAAAAAGATGAAGCTAGAGATCCCCCAGACAAAATTTAAAGAAAGCATATAGACGGGGATCATCGCACTATGTAGGATCTTTGGATAGCCCCATGCCCGGGAGTTCTCGAAATGGATGTACTATTTTTTGGTTGGGCATCACCTCTGGTGGGAAAAATTTGATTGGGCCACCATCATTGCAAATCATGTGGACTCCCAACTTCTCTAGGTCACCAAGTCCTGCAAGATCTACATGACATCTTATGTGTTGTGGGAACTAGCACAATAATGCCCCGTGACCCAAGGATTACTTATAGCAGGTGAGCTTGGAACTGGCATAGGCCAAAATGCTCCATGGGATTATTTCCCACAGATCCAATGGGAGGATAGTTTCCTCAACTTCTACCGAGTGAATGCTGCCTTCATTTACTACAACCTCCTCACACCTACTCAAGACATCAGATACCGGCTCTCCAAAGAAGTGATGGAATAGGTCAGAACTTATTTCCATTATTACATTCAATATCAACAACATACCTACATTCAGGTGATTAGCTTCTCTAGGAAACTCTATTTATTACCCAAACATTGTGGTAATAAAATAATTATTTTAGAATACTGTAGGTAGATCTTGGAACTGCATGCCCTCTTCATGGTGAAGAAGGTGACAAAAGTCCCATTCCCAATCATTTGTGGGTACTACTCTTGTAGCTTGGCCACAATGAAGGAGGCAAATGGTGAACTCAAAGGTCTGGTGCTGGAAGAGTTTTATCTAGAGTGGAAGAATTTTGATCAGCTAGGAAAAATAGCGATGGCACTTCCCCAGGTATCAAACCCCCAAGAGTTTTACATGGAAGATTTTTGGGAAGACTACCAAGATGACTTCGATGTCTGGAAATGACATTTCATCCAGATGACAATGGGAATGATGAAGAGGCTCAAGCTTCGAAAGTTCCCAGATGAGTTTTTGGATACCGAGTCCACAGTGGACCTGCAATATAAATAAAAGGGAGTAGATAAGATAGCCCTCCCTCTAGGGGATTGGGATGCGCAAGAGGGTCCAACAA
The DNA here is from genome assembly GCA_018584345.1 of Thuja plicata. Taxonomy (NCBI): domain Eukaryota; kingdom Viridiplantae; phylum Streptophyta; class Pinopsida; order Cupressales; family Cupressaceae; genus Thuja; species Thuja plicata. The sequence continues at coordinate 2,510,030 of MU223052.1, read as the reverse complement.
TAGATGACATTACCCATGATGTGATTTAGCATAGTCATGTGTATTTCAAAAAGGCATGCCCGAAAAGTATACGCACAATTGGCCCATTTGTGTGGGGTTCAAATTTTGGGGCTGAAACCTCTTCGTAGGGAAAGGATAGAGGAAAAGGAAAATAAGGACCTTGTCTCAAATCCCATCTGAATTTCCCATAGTGTAAAAAATGTAGCAAACTATTGCGGCATCCCAACAGATGAAATAAAAGTTAATCACTTGATTGGCTACCCTGACTATTATGGTTGGGCCTGTCCACCCTTCAACTTCTCCTTCACTTGCACAACTAATGGTATGAGTGGCAAGGACCAGAGGAGAGGAAGAATGGGCAGCCATGTTTGATGGAGGGCCCCCATTGGTAACAAGGAGGAAGAAGAAAAGAACAATTGATCCTCACCCAAAGGTGGAGCTAGAGCTTAGGATGCCTAGCATCCCTGAAATATAGATTGTTTCCTTGGACTCCCCAAAGCCAGAAAATTGACCTGAAGATCCCCCAGAGACCTCCCCTCCACATGATGATTTCGATGACATATTTGGGATAGATGAACTTGTAAAACTGTAGGGGGATATCAGGAAGGTAGTAGAAGAGATAGTTGCCCAGGAGGAAGTGGTGATTCCTACTGAAAAGGAGACCCTAGAGAAAGAAGCTACAATGGAGCAAGAAGGCCAGGAAGAAGGGGAGAAGGAACAAGAATAGATAAATGTCTCCAATATTCAGGAGATATAGGTCCAAGAGACCAACACTATAGAGGAAAGGCAAGTGCAGAATGAGCAACCGACTATTGGAAAGATTGCTACAATATAGACAATTGTTATTTTGTCATTGATGTCAAACCTTAACTGGTGAGACTATTGTTGTATGTTTGAGTACTATATCTATTGATTGATAAATATTTGAAGAATAGGATAACAAGAAGACTAACTAAATGGTTGAGTTATGAGTATACACCAGGGTACTTGATCATTTGGCACTTTGGCAAAGTGATATGTTGTTTAACTTTCATTAATAGTTCACTGGAAGGTTGATGCCAAGAAAAGAAAAGTCAATGCTAAGGAAAGTGAAAGGTGATGCCGAGAAAAGAAAAGATGATGTCGAGTGCCAGTGAAATGTCAAGGGAGAAGAGGAAGTCAAGCAATAGTATTTTATTAACTGATGAGATTTGAGATCTATGGCCGACATAGTTGATTTTATAGGGATATGCATTGTTAATTAAGATTGGTCCAAACTCATTTAATCCATGGGAAACCGTTATTAATGTATGGATTCAATGTTTAATTAATGACTATATTGGAGAAGTAAATTAAATGTAATGATGGAAAGATCCATTGCATCTGACATAACCTAAGATATATGATCTTGATTAAGAAAAAAAGGATCTATATAACCTAGATGAAGAGGTATAATATAACCTACTGTGGTTATTGTTATTGTATCCTAGAGTAAGGAGAAGTTGTATGCAAGAGTATTGCATGGTTAATTGACTAATTGGAAAAACCTAGCAGAGAATGCCGAGTAGAGAAACAAAGAGAGATTGCTTGATAGATTTCCAAGTAGATCTGAAGTGTGAGATGAAAATGGAGGCCACTTAGTGAATTAGCATTAGAGTTGAAACTGGATCTGGATTTTCAAAGTAGGTTGTATGTATCAGATCACACCTACTGATTACTTTCTAACCATTATATTAGTTCAAATCCTTTAACTAGGTTGACCTAACACTCATTGTGTAAATCCTTTGAACAAGGTGACATTTAGATTGGAATGTTCTAATTCGTCTAACAAGGCCACTCCTGATAGGGTGATTAAATCCTTTAACCAGGTCAAATTTGATAGTGTGTTTTGTAACCTTTAACAGGGTTGGCTCCTAACAGGGCATCACCTCAGAAAGTGAAATTTTGGTAGCATGTTATTGGTGGTTTTTCCCATATTGGGTTTCCACATTAAATCATGGTGTCAAAATGTGTGAATTTTTATGTTGTGTTTTACAGTTAAGTTTCTGTAAGCTTATTTCATTATTACAGTAAACTGCACACTTTTGTTGTTTATTGCTGCCGAGCAAATCTCAGTTGTTGAAATGGTATTAAATTTTCTATGGTCACATCTAGACCTGAGGATAACTGATTCACCCCCCCTCTCTCAGTTATTCTAAATTTGTTCTAACAATTGCTATCAAATCTTTGTTCTCTTGAAATAGTTTGAAGGTACTTGGATATAAAGATCAAGATGTATAAAAGGGATGGATCGAAGATTAGCAAAGACAACTTTCCAGCATGGCAAAGTTTGATGAAACTTCACTTTGCTGGTATTGGTGATTCTACTAAGTGACATATTGAAATAGAATATGTAGCCCCTATTAGAGTTCTAAATGATACAAAATTAAGAGAAAAGCATGAACATAATCAAGCAATGTTGGAACTTGTATCATCTCTGAACTATCATGAATTTGAGGACATCAAGGACTGTACAAACGCAAAGAAGATGTGGGATGCTCTTCAAACCATCTATGGAGGTGATATGAATGTACTAAGATCCAAATCTAAAAGCTTGAGAGATAAGTTTGATGATTTAAAAATGCAAGAAGGAGAAAATATAGTGAAATACTATGATAGGATAAAGGAAGTTGTAAATTCTATTAGAGGAGCTAAGGGAACCACTGATGATCACACTATCATGAGCAAGGTACTAAGAAAACTTCTTTCTATTTACAATATTAGAGTATCTACAATTCAAGAACTGAGATGTACTCCTAACATCAATTTGACTCTGGAAAGTTTGGTAGGCAGACTTAATGCATTTGAGATGTCCAATTTTGATAACTATACTCCACAAGCTGTTGAATCTGCATTCAAGTCACAGATGGTCATCAACAAATCAAGGAAAGGAAAGAAATGTGTGAACAGTGATAGTGACACTTCAGATAATGATCTAGAAGAGCTTGAGGCACTTATGGCAAGGAGACTAGCTAGAGGAAAAGGAAAATTCAGAGGTAAACTTCCTATTTTTCTTTTCTTGTAATAAAGTTAGTCATATTGCTGCTAGATGTCCTGATAAGAATTATAAAGAAGAAAGAAGTGACAACAAGTACAAAGACCAAAAGGATGAATGACACTATCAAAAGTACAAGGATTAAAAGGACAAAGGTAAGAAATCTTGTTATATAGCTGAAGAAGCTTCTGACAGTGAATCTAATAAATATGATGAAAATGATATAAAAGTGTGTATTGCAATGAAAGATGACTCTGATGATGATGAGAAAACTACATTAATCTCTTATATGAGTAAAGGTGATCATTGGATTATTGATAGTGGTTGTTCACATCACATGACTGGTGATAAGGACAACTTTGAAACCTTAGATCAATGTAAGGGTGGATATGTTAAGTTTGGTAATGATACACCTTGTAGAGTTAAAGGGAAAGGATCAACTCAATTGATTGACAAGATTAGATGTGATGTTGTGTATTGGGTTGATGATCTTAAGTATAACTTGTTGAGTGTTGCACAACTAAACACTTCTAGTTACAAAGTTGAATTCCATCATAGGAAAGCAAAGATCTATGATGCCAATGGAGAATTAGTTGGAAGTGGTGAGAAGAGTAGAGGTAACTTATTTTATCTAGACTTAGCTGAAGAGACATGCTTGTTTGCACAATATAATAATGTTTGGTTATGGAAAAAGAGGCCATGTCATGTTAACTTTGATAACTTGGTAAGCATAAGTAAATTGAAAAAGGTTAGAGGGCTGCCCAAGTTAAATAAACCTGAGAATGCAATGTGTAAGGAATGTCAATTGGGAAAAATGAATAAATCTAGCTTTAACAATAAAACTCATACTTCCGAGAATATTTTGGAATTGGTTCATACTGACCTTTGTGGACCTATTGGTGAGAAAAGTTACTGTGGAGATAAATATTTTATTCTATTTTTAGATGACTACTCTAGGATGATGACTATTATGTTTCTTAAAGAAAAATATGATGCATTTTAGTTATTGAAGTGGTACTTGGAAAAAGTTGAAAAGGAAATAGGTAAGAGTCTAAAATGTCTGAGATCTGACAAAAGAGGAGAGTTCATTTCTAATGAGTTTAACAGGTTCTGCAATGACTGAGGGATAAAAAGATAGATGTTTGCACCTAGGACACCACCATATAATGGTATATCTTAAAGAAGAAATTGATCTATCATGGATTGTGCCAGAACATTAATGATGGAGAAAAATAGCACACAAAAATATTGGAGAGAAGCTATAAGTACAATAGTTTATACCTTGAATAGAGTACAAGTCAAGAGAGGTTCAAATAATACACCTTATGAGCTATGGTATGGATATGCACCTTCTGTAAGTTATTTTAAATTCTTTGGGAGAATATTTTTTATACTGAAGGATAATAGAAATGGTAAACTTGATGCTAAAGGAGAAGAAGGGATATTTATTGGATATTCTACTAAGAGTAAGGCATACAAGTGCTTAAATTCTAACACTAACAAAATTGTTGAAAGTGCAAATGTTAGAATTGATGAATATGTAGAGAGAATTGAAGTTGAAAGCATGATTGAGCCTAAAAGTTATAGATCATTCACTTGTCTTGATGAGGAGGATTCCAACGAAAATGAGAATGAAGTTGTCGAGCAACAGTCCGCACCTGCCGAGACATAGAATGAAATTATCAGGCAATAGGAGGTGACTGTCGAGCTATCTGATGGAGATGTCAAGTCATAGCTTCACCCTAAACTGAACATGAATGATCAAACTGAAGCTGAAAAAGAGCCTAGTTTGGAAAAATACATGAGAAGGCACCATAAACCTGATCTAATCATAGGAGCAAAGGATTCTATGGTTATGATAAGAATAAAATTAAGAGAAGACACATGTTTTCTATGTGATTTTGAGCCTAAGATAGTAAAAGATTCTTTAGACAATGAAGACTCAATTCAAGCCATGAATGAAGAGATAGACCAGATTAAAAAGAACAAGACATGGACACTAGTACCAAGGCCTGACAACAAAAATGTAATTGGTACTAAGTGGGTATTCAGAAACAAGTTGAATAAAGCAAGACTGGTATGCAAAGGTTATGCACAAGAGGAAGGAATTGACTATGGAGAGACATTCACCCCAGTTTCAAGATTGGAAGGTGTAAGAACTCTACTTGCTTATGAAGCCTACAAAGGATTTAAAGTTTATCAAATGGATGTGAAGTTAGCATTTCTAAATGGGATATTAGAAGAGGAAGTATATGTTGAACAAGATGATGGATTTGTTGACCAAAGCAAGAGGAACATGGTTTTCAGAATGCACAAGGCATTATATGGACTAAAACCAGCACCCAGAGCATGGTATGAAAGATTGCACAATTATCTAATGAAGATTAGATTTGCAAGAACAAATGACAACAACAATCTGTATTTGAAAATAGAGCAAAGTAAAGGAATTTTATTGGCTAATTTTTTTTTTTGATGAATTCATATTTAGTGGACAAGATATGATATGCAAAGCATTTTCAAAAGAGATGCAAACTGAATTTGAAATGTCTATGTTTGGTGAGATAAAATTATTTGTTGGTTTACAAATACATCAAATGAAGAATGGTATCTATATTACTCAATCAAAATATGTCAAGGAGATACTAAAAATATTTGGTATGGAAGATTCAAAACCCGTGAGTACACCCATGGCTACTAGACAGAAGTTGACAGAGAATGATGATACAAAAGAGGTAAATCAAATACTGTAAAGATCAGTGATTGGTAAGCTGAAATATGTTGTATACAGTACACCTGATATTGCATTAGCAATTAGAATTGTTGCTAGATTTTTTGCTAATCCAAAAGAGACACATATAATGGCAGTGAAAAGAATTCTAAGATATTTGAAAGGTACAGAAGATTATGGCCTATATTACAAAAGGAAAGAGAAGTTTGAAATCAGAGTCTATATTGATTCTGACTGGGCTGGTAATGTGAATGATAGAAAAAGCACCACATGAGGAGCATTTCTTTTGGTGAAAAGATTAGTTTCCTAGACAAGCAAGAAACAGAGTTGCACCTCACAATCTACAGCTGAAGCTGAGTATGTGGCAGCAGTAGTTAATTGTTTAAACATTGTGTGGTTGAAGATACTACTGAAAGGTATGAAGGAGGAGATCACAAAACTAGTTGTCATATATTGTGATAACATGAGTGCCATTAATATTTCTAAAAATCCTGTAATGCACTCTAAGACAAAGCATAT
>MU223052.1:2488148-2503713 GCA_018584345.1 Thuja plicata | reverse complement strand
AAGAAGGAAGTGAGACTAGAATATGTGAACACTAAGGAACAGTTGGCAGACATATTTACAAAAGCATTGCCCAAGGATGCTCATGAGTATCTAAGAGGTAAATTGGGGGTGATTCCCCTAGCAGAGGATAGCTAGTTTTGAATGGCACTATTGCATCAAATGTTTTAATCAGAACACTTGACACATTGATGCACAGTGAGTCGCATTTTTAGGATGCTTCCTAAAAAATATGAAGTAGAAGACAAGAATAGAAAAGAAGATCAGTCATAAACAAAGATGCCAGGAACACCATGATACAAAGATTAGAACATGATGAATCTACATAATAAATATGTCAACATCTTTGGCGTTGTTGTCAAAGAGGGAGATGATTTCTAAAACAAAAAGAGGGAGATGTTACTGAAAGAGGGAGCTGAATAGACACAGAAAGTTATTCGTGTGATTATAGACATAGAGGGAGTAATATTTTACAGATGAGAATAAGAATGAAGCTAAAGAAATTAATGAATATTTGTTCATATCAAGGAACACACACACTTTTTGGATTGTATGGTAACTTTGGTTGGAAATTATTTTTTAAAATTTTAGTGTTGCCATCAATGCCAAAGAGGGAGATTGTTGGAAAGATTGCTACAATGTAGACAATTTTTTTTTTTTCATTGATGTCAAACCTTAACTGGTGAGACTATTTTTGTATGTTTGAGTACCATATCTATTGATTGATGAAGATTTGAAGAATATGATAACAAGAAGACTGAGGAAATGGTTGAGTTATGAGTATACACCAGGGTACTTGATCATTTGGCACTTTGGCAAAGTGATATGTTGTTTGTCTTTCCTTGATAGTACACTGGAAGGTCAATGTTGAGCAAAGTGAAAGGTGATGCCGAGGAAAGAAAAGATGATGCCGAGCGCCAGTGAAATGCCGAGGGAGATAGAGGAAGCCGAGAAGGAGTATTGTATTAATTTATTAGATTTGAGATCTATGGCCAACATAGTTGATTCCATTGGGATATGCATTGTTAATTAAGATTGGTCCACACTCATTTAATGCATAGGAAACTATTATTAACACATGGATTCAATGTTTAATTAATGACTATATTGGAGAATTAAATTAAATGTAATGATGGAAAGATTTGTTGGATCTGACCTAACCTAAGATCTACAATCTTGATTAAGTGGCAAAAGATCTATCTGACCTAGATGAAAAGGTATAAGATAACCTAATATGGTTATTTTTATTTTATCCTAGAGTAAGGAGAATTTTTATGCAAGAGTATTGTATGGTTAATTGAATGATTGAAAAAACATAGCAGAGAAGGCTGAGCAGAGAAGAAGAGAGAGATTACTTGATGGATTTCCAAATAGATCTAAAGTTTGAGATGAAAATGGAGGCCACTCAGTGAATTAGTATTAGAGATGTAACTAGATCTGGATTTGCAAAATTAGTTGTATGTATTAGATCACACCTGTTGATTACTTTCTAACCTTTGTATCAGTTCAAATCCTTTAACTAGGTTGACCTAAAAGTCATTGTGTAAGTCCTTTGAAAAAGGTGACATTCAGATTGGAATTTTCTAAGTCCTCTAACAAGGCCACTCCTGACAGGGTGATTAAATCCTTTAACAAGGTCACATTTGACAGTGTGTTTTGTAACCTTTAACAGGGTTGGCTCCTAATAGGGCATCACTTCAGAAGAGTGAAATTTTGGTAGCATGTTACAGGTCATTTTTCCCATATTAGGTTTCCATGTTAAATCATGGTGTCAAAATGTGTGAATGTTTATGTTGTGTTTTACTGTAAAGTTTCTGTAAGCTTATTTCATTAGTACAGTAAACTGCACACTTTTGTTGTTTATTGCTACCGAGTAGATCTGAGTTGTTGAAATGGTATAAAATTTTATATGGGCACATCTGTACCTAAGGATAACTGATTCAACCCCCCTCTCAGTTATTCTAAATTCATTCTAACACCGACATCCACTGAGAGAACCAGACCTATGGGAGCAACCATAATCTCATCCTCCATGCTTCAGATGCCACCTCCTACCCCAAAGAGGGTATCATTTGGTGAGGTAATCACAGTGGCCCAAACACTAAATCTCATCCCGATACCTCTGCCACCTCCTAAAATTACACCAATAGAGGAGAATATTCTGGCAGAAGAAGCCCACAAAGAACAACAGCAACAACAAAAAAAACAACAAGGTGAGGGGTAGAACCCTAGAAATATAGATGTTGAATCAAAGGTTGCTAAGGATGTCAATGTTGGGGTAGATGACACTAATGCCACTAAGGTGAATAATACTAATGGTCCAGAAAATATAGGAAAAGAGTCCGAAGAGACTCAAAATACCGGGGAAATGCAACAAAACCCCAGAGGGGATTTATAGGATTAGACTCTGGCAGCAAGGGCACCCCTACCCCCACCACAATGGCTAGTGGATTCAAGAAAAAGGAAGGCCCCAGCACTAGCCAAGGCCCATCTCTCTTTGGGAGAGATGATGGTGCAAGTGCAAAATCCCCCTAAGGAAAAGAAATCCTGGATAGTCTATACCCTCTGGACTAGGTTAGGCAGAGACACAGTTGCAGTAGTCACAACACCTCCCTCAAAGGTAGACACGATGAAAGAAAAGGCTAAATATTATGCAATCATAGAGATATCTCTAGAGAAGAGGGTAAAATAGGGTGAATTGGACCTGCTAAAAGAAGCAGCCAAGGCGGTAGAAGCCCACTATGAGAAGGAAGCCCATAAATTCAAAGAAGAGAATGAAAAAAATGCAAATCTTGTTGGGCTATTAATAGAGCTTGTGCAGCCTGTCACTGCCATCCCCCCGAAAGCTTCGACATCTGGGGTACTGCTCCCACAGGGTGACATAGATGCAATAAGGAGTATGAAAAAGAAAGTGCATATAGCTAATGACTGGGTGGCTGAATAGGTGGGAAACATCCAGTGTTTCCTAGTAGCCATACTCCTGGACCTGTACACCACCAGAAATGTTCTACACTAGGCCAGAACTACCATTACCATCTGGGAAGGAGAGGCTGAATAGTACAAGGTCTGGATGGAGCAGTTGGGAGAACTCTTGAGTTTCAAGGAAGAGATTGTTATTGAGGCCATAATTTTGGGGGAGGAGTCCTTTGACTTTGTCCCAACCCAGCACTCCAAAATTGATCTCACATTGAAGGTAATCAACCAACTGGTAGGGGCCCTGCAGGACAAAGTTCTAGAGATAGATTATTCTTTAAATTTATACAAGGCATTTGTTTCAGGGGTTTCGAGAGTCGATCCCCTTAGTACTGAAACATGTACTATGGAGGAGTATGTCATGGGTAAGTTGGATAAGCTAATGGAGTCTCGATACTAATCCCTCAAGGGAATGGATAGAGAAAAAATGTCATGTATATCACACATGGTACTCCAACGGCATGATGCAACAAAGATGGCTACAAAATTCAAGGAAAATACTCCAGATCTAGATGAACAGGTGGAGGTAGCCAAATACCACCAGGCCAGCCTCAAGGACATTAACAAGGATGAAATCGCCCATCTCATGGAAACATTCAAATATAGCAAGGAGAAATAAGGTTATCTGAAATCCAGAGATTTTCACCAGTAGAACATATTTTGAACATTATTTATTCTTTGAAAACAAGCTCCCGGATCCCAGAGCTCTAGATCCATAGTTTTGCATTCTTTTGATGACCTGCGTCCAGGTTCCCCAGAGCCGATCGGTCATTATGAGGAAGTTAATAAGGGTGTTAGAAATTAGGTGACCCTAGCAACGCACATCAACTCAAGGGATGGTGGTGTTCCCAAGGTGTCACTCTAGCATTAAACACCTAGTGCATTGAAGACAGTGAGCCACTTTTACATTAATGAGGCATGTAGCCTCGATCACTGAGGGATCAGATTTCTTCTATTCTCCCTCTGGCTCTCTTTTTGAGATTGATTCTTCTATACCTCTTTTCTTGGATTCTTCTACTGATCTATCAAACCTCTACTCTTCTCAAGGTTTTTATAGTGTGGTGCAGGTAGTATTGGCCACTGGAAATTGTATTTTAATTATTAAGTGTAAAGTTAAGTTAGGTTAACTTTAGGGAAAACATGTGTATAAATAATAAGTCTAACCTCATTCCAAGGGTCAGTAGAATTGATGTTTTTGCAGTCCATAGTTATTAGTATTCTATCATTTCATTTCTTGTAGTTTCAAAGCTCAATGCTCCTTAGTTACTAGAATCTCTCAGTAGATAGATGCTCCCTTGGAGCCATTATTATACGCACCAGTGCTGCTAGAAAACTAGTAATGAAGAAGGAAGGATTCTCACAATGTTGTTGTTGGTCTTCTGATCTCTGAGTTAATACTCTTTTGTTTTGTATGTAAATAATGTCCCTTCCTCTAATGTTTTAAGTAGATTAATGACCTTCTTTTTCCCTCGTTATTAAATATGTTTGAACTAATGGTTCTGTATGCATTCAGTATTTAGTGTAGCATGGTAGAGAATGGTTGATGTTTTAAATTTATTTCCATAACTATAGGTACAATGGAGTACTTCTAACCCTGGTGTATCTTTTGAAGCTTCTTTGATAATCCAAATGCTTGTAGGAAACCCCAACTTACTGAAATCCTCAGAGAAGACAAGCCAATAAAACCAGCTATCCCCTAAACAAAATAGTCACATTCCCAACTTAGCTCCCACACCATTTAGACCTGACTCTCACGTGCTTGAAGGCCCCGAGAACTTATTCCCCAGACAACCTTTACAGGAAAATTTTATTGGTACCCCGGTACCTGGTGACAACTTATCTCTGTTGGCAGACTGGTCACAAAGTCCCGTCAACAATAATTTCATCCATTGTCACGAATGATTATGGTATAGATTCCTAGTTGTCTTCACAACTGGACTGTATCTTGGAATCTATTTTTGCATCTCCAAATGCACCTCCATACTCACCATCCTCCCACTTTATTCATTCATTATTAGACCATGAGATGGATTCCAAGATATCTTTGTGGTGTGGTAGTGACAAGGCACTGCTGACATTCAACTCTTTCCCTAGACCATGAGATGGATTCTCCTCCACTTGCTCATATATCCATGTTGGATAAGGTAATTAAAATGGAAGTTAGTCTAGGGAAAGAGTTGAATGTCAGCAGTGCCTTGTCACTACCACAACAGAAAGATATCCTAAATTTGCTATAGGAAAATGAACAGGTATTTGCTTGGGATTATATAGACATGAAGGGGTTTGATCCTAAACTTTGTACTCATTAGATCTACATCAGCCCAGAATATAAACTTGTAAGGTAGCCTCAGAGGAGATTTAATCTTGTCTTAAGAGACATAGTCAAGACTGAGCTTTATAAGTTTTTAAAGATATCTATTTTGGATTAAGGTAATGAAAATGCAAGTTAGTCCATGGAAAGAGTTGAATGTCAGTAGTGCCTTGTCACTACCACACCAGAAAGATATCCTAAAGTTGCTATAGGAAAATCAATAGGCATTTTCCTGGGATTATACAAACATAAAGGGGTTAGATCCTAAAAATTTTACTCATTAGATCTACATCAGCCCAGAATATAAACCTGTAAGGTAGCCTCAGAGGAGAGTTAATCCTGTCTTAAGAGACATAGTCAAGACTGAGCGTCAGAAGTTGTTAAACACTGGTTTCACCTATCCCATCTCTGATAGCCAATGGGTTTCACCCTTAGTTATAGTACCCAAGGAAGGGGGTTAATGGAGAGTTTGTGTGGCCTATAGGGAACTAAATACAACCACTAAGAAGGACCATTTTCCATTACCATTTATAGACCAAGTCCTTGATAATTTAGTTGGCAAGAAATATTCCTCTTTCCTGGAGGGGTTTAGTGGCTACAATCAATAAAAATAGCTCTAGAAGACCACAAGAAAACCACCTTTACATGTCCATGGGGAACCTTTGCATAATCTATCTTACCTTTTGACCTGTGCAATTCTCTAGCCACTTTCCAACAAGCTGTCATAAGTATCTTTTTAGGCATATCTGCAGACTGTATGGAAATTTACATGGATGACTTACTGCCTCTGGGAACACTTTTGATGAAGCTAAAGACAATTTGGAAAAATTACTCAAGAGATGTCAGGACTACAATATTTCTCTAAATAGTGAGAATGCTTCATGAGATGGAGGGAGGTGTTGTTTTAGGACATTTCATTTCCTCACATGGCATTCAGGTAGATCCAACAAAGATTGCAATAATCAGCACCCTGTCTACAAAAAAGCAAAAGGATGTCATAAGTTTTCTCAGACATACTGGATACTATAGGAGGTTTATTAAGGATTTCAGTCAAATTCCAACACCCATTTTTAACTTGTTGAAAAAGGATTCTGAATTCTCTGAGAATTTCAAGTTTGAAAAGTCCTTCCTGCAACTTAAGGACATTTTCACAACAACACCAGTATTGAGAGGTCCAAATTGGGGATTGTCATTCCATATTCACATAGATGCCTCTGAGTACTCCATCGAGGCATTACTTGGCTAGAAATCAGATGCAATAGATATGTCATTTATTTCATCAGTAAGAACTTGCAAGGGACAAAATTTAATTACACTGTGACAGAGAAGGATTTTCTTGTAGTAATCTATGCACTAAATAAATTCAGGTATTATATTACTGGTTATGAGATATTAGTCCATACTGACCATTCAGCTATTAAGTACCTAATGAATAAGCCATCCATATCAGAGAGGTTGGCTGAATGGTTTCTACTGATGCTGGAGTTTGATATTACCATTGTGGACGTGCTAGGGAAAGCCAATGTAGTAGCTGACTTTATTTCCCGCTTGCATGTTCCTGATGATCCTGCAGCCATTGATGACATTTGTTTAGATGAGCATCTTTTCCTATTATCAGCACAGAACCCATGGTATGCTGACATTGCAAACTATCTCACCACAGGGAGGACACCAGCTCACTTCTCTTCCAAAGAACAAAAATTAATAGCTGAGAAAAGTTTTTAACTTTTCTTGGATTGCTGGATTCATATTTTACACTCGTCCAGATCAGATTATGTGAAGATGCATCAGAGAAGATGAAACTTATGAAATGCTTTGGGAATATCATGATGAGCCATGTGGTGGCCACTTTGCAGCAAATAGAGCAACATACAAAATTTTGACCACTAGATACTATTGGCCAACTCTCCAAAAGGATGCAACTAAGTATACCAAGAAATGTGATCAGTGCCAATGGATGGGAAGGCCTACTAAAACTGATGAGATGCCCCTACATCCTTAGGTAGTTGTGACACTTTTTGACAAATGGGGAATTGACTTTGTGGGACCAATTAAACCTTATTCTCAAGGTAAGTCTTATATTTTGGTCTACACCGATTATGTCACCAAGTGGGCTGAGGCTAAACCTATGAAGCATCCTAGGGATAAAAATGTTGCCAAATTCTTATATGAATTCATTTTTACAAGATTTGGTGTCCCTAAGGAGTTAGTGTCTGATCAGGGAGCTCAATTTAATTCAATCCTCATAGCTACTTTAATGGAAGAGTATCAGATTTGACATGGAAAGTCATCTCCTTACCATCTGCAAGCCAATGTCCAGGTGGAAGTCACCAATCAGGAAATGGAGGCAATCCTTACCAAGATAGTCTCCGTTCACAAGAAAGATTGGGCAGCCAAGCTTCCTGAAGCACTTTGGGCTTATACGACTACTTGGAAAACTACTACATGATTCACCCTATTTCAGTTAGTTTATGGTAGGTTTGCTATGATGCCAGTAGAATTCAAGCATAAAACCTTATGGAAAGCATTGGAACTCAATTTGGATCTTACTAAAGCTCAAAAGGAGCACATACTCAACCTGAATAGTCTTGATGAGTGGAGGAAATCTTCTTTGTCTAACATGGAGTTGGTGCAGCAATAGAGGAAGCAGTGGCATGATAAATTTATTAAGGATAAGACATTTGTAGTTGGTGATTGGGCATGTTAGGGATTTTTCTTGTATGAATCTTAGTGCTTGAAATGACTACTGAACACCATGCCTTCTAATATTGATTCAGAGACAAGAAAAGCCTAATTGCTAAGGACTAGATAAGGTCCTTCTTCATTTTTGAGCTCCACATATACTCAGGCAGGTTTTACCTTTTAAGATTGTTGTTTACACAGTATTTGTTGATGTGGACACTGATTTGTTATGTATCTTTATTGAACCAACTTATGAATTACCTTGCAAATAACCAAGCATAACCATATGCAAGATATAACCATGCAAACCATAGTTATAAGCATAACAAGAATCAGTGATACAAGGATTCTCATCCTTCTTCCTTTTCTTTATAGGAGGGATAACCTAGTTGATTCACTCTTCAAGGAATCACTAAAGTGGACACTGTCCTGCTGACATAGGTCCTTAATGAGTTCAGTTTATCTGTTCTTAGTAACAAAGTATTTTGATTGATTTGGTTTTGATATATTGGAATAACTTAGACAAAGATTGATTATCAGACTATTTTCTGAACCAGTGCCTATCCTTTGGGCTATAGAGTCAAAATAAGCTAAGATATCATAAAAACAAAACACACTAAACTGCCTTACAATTCACATACAATTCAGGTAAGTTGCCTTACAAGCTACCCTGTCACCTCAAATCTATTGTATCAAATCCTTAAACAAAGCAGTATGCTCCCTGAAATTAGTTACAAAACTTAGTTCTTTCCTTGAAAGAAACTTGCAAGTAATCAAATAGTCACCTTATAACCAGAATGTTTTAGAATACCTTGTAAACTTAACATAGAAGAGCACATACAAAGAAAAATAGAAAGCAATAGAGGAGAGTAAAATTGCATTGTATATTATTTATATGATCCAGCTTTTCATACATGAAAGATTACACAGCTTCAAAAGATAGACAGAAACCAGAATATCTGAATTCTGTGATATATTATCTCTTCTTCAAAAATGTTCCAACATCAAAAGACCCTTAAAAATTACAACTCTTATGCTATATATAGGTTTTAGACCATCTTGGAATCCCTTAAGGACACAACAAGCTTCAGATGGTTGAGGAAAACCTAACCCTAAAGTTACAAGAGAGATAAAAGAAAGAGAGAGAAGAAGCGGTGGAAGGACTGAGTCAAAAAGGTATAAACAGATATCTCTTGTTCTTCTCCCGATCTGGCGACTGCAATTAGATTTGTAGGTGGTAGCTGGTAGTATTTATACTGAGTCTAGATACTTGTGCTCGCCTACTCGCCTACAATCTCCTTTTGTAATAACTGTCCATCATGTCTTTGAACAGTGCAGCGCCAAGTGTTCACCTCACTCATCATCCAAAATTTCTTCTTCAACAACAGGCTTCTTTTTCTTTGGTGTTGTCATGACTTTCCAAGCCTTTACTTCATCATCTGATGGCCAATTGAAGTCTTGAGTACTTTGTACCTGCACCTTTTGCCTGTCCCATCTTACATCAGTGATGTTCTTGACATCAAGTAGGAACTTGTTGATATCAGTTTCAGCTTTGAATGCCTCATCCAATATCTTATTGAATCCTTCTATATCAACCTCGGTTCCCAATAGAAATGTATCTTCATTAGACATCTTGGTGTCAAACTCACTCCTCTAGGATTCTATAGCCTTTACCTAGTCATCATCTCCCTTTAAGGAAGGAATAAACCTAATGAAATCACTTGAAAAGAGACTCAATTTAGTCTCTATCTGGTTCAATTTTCCTTTGAAGAATGAGAGAGCAATGTTAACTCTTTTGATCTCATCTTCCACCTCTATGACTATTGGAGGAAAATCTGGTCTTATGGCTTGTATAGATGAAAATTTCTCAAACAAAGTTTCCCTAGAAGACCATTTTGTGAAGTAAGGGTTTAAAATTGCAAGGTAGCCCATTACCTCAGTATGCAATACTGGCATCTTATTATATGTATTGATTACAACATCAGCTTTATCTTTTAAAATCTCAATCCTATGTTGTAATATACCTTTTAGTGATTTCAAAGCTATTGCATTTCCTTTTTCTTCATCCACCTTTTGTTCCACAGCCTCTTCTGACTTTGGCTTGTCTTCAATCTGCATTGGTGGCAGTTGTGCAGGCACATACACTATCTCAGGCTTGGCCTCCAATTCATCTGTCAATGTCTTTATCAGCTGATCCCTCTGGTATAGTTTTATGTGGCACATGTCTCTGTCCTTAGACAGTGCACTTGTTTCTTCCAATAGAGTAGTATACCTTTCAGACAATTGCTTTGTCTTGTCCTCATATAATTGAGCCTAGTGTGTCATAATTTGGGAAATTTCTAAGTCCCCTGTATTTTGTACTGACCACACCATATGATTCCCCACCATATTTTCCTGAATATTCACTAATTGGGGCTTCTGGTCTTTTGGGCTCAAACTCCACATTGCAAAGGCCTGAGACTTTGGGTTATACCCAAATCCTTTGATCATTTCTCCTACTTGGACTTCACTAACCATTTTAAGGTCAGGCTGCTTTCTGATTTGATATATGATGAAAGCAGATGCAAAATCCCATCCTTCAGCCAATAATATCCCACTTCCTAGCACCATATTCCTAGCATCCTCAAGCGAGATATCCTCATTCTCAGGATCATAATTTTTTAAGGCCACCAGGGCTTCATTGGTAATTGTTTCTTTTCCATCCATAGTTAACTGGGATCTTATTTGCTCTATTTTGTGCCATCTCAGGAAGTCTTTAAACTCCTCTGTCTTCACAAAGCTATCATCATCTAGGAATTTTTGTTGATGAAGCAATCTTTCATCAACATAGGCCCTGAGTGGTACCTCAACTTCATCTTCTAGGTCGGGATTTTTCTTTTTTCCTTCCCTGATTTATTTTCTCAGGTTATGATCATATAACCTAGTGCTAGGTAGTAAGGCCTTAGCCTTATCCTTTTTCTTACTTTGGCCCTCCACTGAAGGCTATCCTAATTCCAATTTCTGCCTCTTTACAGCTGGTTCTTCTACCTCATCTAGCTGTGTAGCAACTGTTAAATCTATAATATGTCCTTCTGATCCCTGCAACTATGGGATTTCAGCCATTTCTTGCTTTGGGGCTTGTTGTGGTAGAGGATTCACAAGAGGACGTACATAATCACTATCATCATCACTCTCCTCTTCTGATTCTGAGTGTTCAGGTGACTGAGCACCTTTTTTGTCAAGGACTGTATCCAATTGTTCTACTAGCACATAGTAGTTGTCTATCATGGCCTTAATCCTATCAAAATATGAGAGATCAGGGTAAAAACCCCCAAATGACAACCCATTTCTTCTTATTTGTATCTGCAGATTCAACAACTCCTAGATTCTCAGTCTTCTCATATGAATATCATCTTCATCCAAGAGTTTCCTTGTTGAATCTTCTTCAATACACTCACAATGAACATTGGTATTAGGGATGGTAGGAGTATACAACTTCCTAACCCCTACCATGAAGCCCTCTGGGTCAATATACCTATAAGGGGCTGCCCCCATTCTATACTTCTCCAACCATTGACCCACTTCATCTATGGCATTCTTGCCAATAGTAAAATTTGCAATTTTGAACTTCCTAGGGGTTATAGTCCCCTTTTTATGTCGTGCAAAGTGCTCATTATCAGTTAACATCAGCTGCCAAATGAATTCCATAGTATCTACTCTCACAGGCCCATGATAAGGTAACAAATGGGGTGGATGAATACACCCATATACTCTGATGATGGTGAAATTATCCTCCAAGAAGAAATCACCCCAGTTGTGCTTTCCAATTGTATGATCTTCAATGGGACTCTAGTCCTGCTTGTCCCCAAACTCTGCACAATTGGATACACAATCCAATTTTGGAATGCACAGTAGTCACACTCTCTAGAAGTATAATTCCAAACCCTAACCCAAAACTGGATAGGATTTAGTTGTGTCTTATAGAATCTCTGAGGAGACAAGTTATGCGTATCCATGATTACAAAATTGAAATATAAGAGAAGGTGCATCAGGACTGAATAATGCAAGAATTTAGGCTCCTTCTCCTTGGGGTTTTTTAATCTTTTTTGAGTTGCAACAAAACCCTCATGCATTTTGTCAATTATATGTTGTATGTAATCATAGCTGGTGCTTGAATGCACCTCTTGCAGGTCTAATACCATCATTAAGATGCCAGAACTGATTCTTTCTGCATCTCCATCAATCCCTAGCACTCTACATAGGGCATAAGCATTATATTTGATGTAGAAGTGTAGGTCCTTGTAATAATATGGATAGGGCTCAACCATAGGACCTAAATAATTTTTCAATTCTTTTAACATATGCTTTTGCAACAAGCCTTTTCCAATACCGGGCTTAGAACTATATCTCTTTTCCTGCCTTGTCACATTGATTTTAGTAGACATGGTGCTGAATAAGCCAAAGGCTTGAATGAATGAGTTTCTGTTCAAAATTAACAAGGCAGTGCCATCATCCCTTTTAATAGTCTTTGTCACGGCATCATAGTGATTTTCTAGGTCAAGAAATAGGTCTACATCTAAGAAAACATTAGGAACAAGCAACCTAGCAAGACCACATGTTCTTGTACTCATCCAGGAGGACACTAGCATCGGCCTTCTTATTCTGTGTTGAACCTGGCAGAAGATGGAGAAACTCATTAGAGAAACTTTCTTTTCCTTTCTGTTCCTCTCCACTCCCTCCACTTGTTGAAGCAACACTCACAGCTCTGCTCATCCTTTCAACATGATGAATCTCTTTTTCCTTTACTGATATTGAAACAAATCTAATCTCAAATATCAACTGTTTGTTCTGAGCACAAACTCCTGAAATTTAAAACTCTCTGATCAACTTTGGTTACACTGCAAAATGCGCAAAATATCACTCTTCTGAAAATTAGCAACTTGGCTCTGAAAACTAAAAGCACAGTGAATGGGAATGAGTGCACCATCAACTACTTATAGCCTTCATTCAGAGTACGCAACTCATAATTGGGAAACATCAGTTCTACCATTAATTTGCCATGCTGTGAACTTTGAAAAACCTAGCCGTAGTTGCTGAAGTTGATAGGAAATCAAATTTTCAAAAATGAATCCTCGGAGCAATCATATAACGTTTAAGAGAGCTGACATGTCACATTCTAATTCATTGTCTGTCTCACATCTCAGCTACCCTTTTTTCTTAGTAATTAAAATACGAGCCTCTGATTGGTTGCTGGGAGATTTACATTGTCACATCAGAAAACTGCTGCCGTTTTTTAGATTTTGTAATCAGGCGACCTTGCGACTGTATTAAGTCTCTTTGTCACGTGCCTTTGTCATTAACCATGGTTCCATCTCAAGACTTGGTGGCAATGTACTTTCTTAACCTTGGCTAACCAAAGTGATCATCTGGTGATCACGCAACATAACTGAAATCAAAGTCGCACACAGTTAACCTTAACTCACCATTCTTTCTGAGACTTCGCGACTAGCCATTACCATTAACCTTTACGGTTGTCTGCCTGTTGCTAGATGCTTTTGTTTTGTTTGAAGACTATGCGACAACCTTTAGTCACCCAGTCGGGAGATATATTCAACTTTACCTTAACATGTTATATGTGCCTTTTCTTTACTTATAGTGACTGTGCGACATAGCCTAATCGCCAAGTCAGGAGGACTTTTCCCTTGGGGCACTTTTCTTCCCAGACTTCGCGACCACCGTTGGATCTTTTGATTCTTTCATCTGACGGCTATCGCATAATCGTTCAATGTTTTTACATACCCTTAAATGGTTCCCAGACATCGCGACAGAAAGAAAAGTACCTTAGTCTCGAAGTTGCTGATTCCATTTCTCCTTTCTAGTGACCATGCGATAACCTACTTGCTTTATGACAGATGTCACTCAATCATTGGTCCTTTTGCTGCATAATGAAAAACTAAAGCATTATCTTATCTTGGCGACATCCTGACTAAGAAATACTGCAAAATTCAAATGGTTTTTCACGTAGTCTAAACTGAAATTTCTTAACTGCCATTCTATTCTGAGACCACGCGACTGAAGGAAAAATTAACTGTTAGCTTTATCTTTATTTGGCGATAACGCGACATGAAGTAATCGCGAAGTCTGAGAACATTTTCATAACTGTTTAATTTATCCCGTGATTACCCAACTAATAGTGGGTCCCATCTTTATAAAGCTTTATAATATGAAGATCTTGTGACTACCCGACTAAAGGAAATCACTCAGTCTCAGAACAGTGAAGGAATATTTTGATTTTAAATGAGACTACGCGACACAAGGAAAAAGCAAAGTCGGGAAGACATTTGGAATATTCAGCTTGGGTAACGCGATGAAGCGACTTGAATTAAAAACACATGCCCTAAGTGAATGGAAAAAGTAATGATGAAAAAGAACGCCATGACTTAGGGTTTAAATTCATCGTTCAACACTTGGAAGACTTAGGGTTTTCAGGGTTTTTGCATAATGAGAAAAGTTTAGATTTGCAAACCTGAAACTTGACAGAGGTAAGGGCATAATGAATGAGAGATAGCTGAATTAAGAACCTTAGAACTCAAAGAGTAGGACAAGGAACCAAGAGAACTAGCAAAAAATAGGAAATACAACCAACAATGGCTCTGATGTGGATTGGCTAAACTCAGTTTATGACAAAGAACCACAAAATCTCTGGTTGCAGACCACCTCTCACGGAGAAAAACCCTAAAGTAGAAAGGGAAATATGTATAGGATTTACAAATAAGGGACAAGGAAAGGAGAAAATAATACAAAATTACTTGTGCACCTTGGGCCTTTACTCAAAGAAAGGCTTCAAAAACTGCCCATGCACAGGCAACTCAAAAAGATCTCCTTCCATATTCTTCAACAAGTATGAGTCTTTGCCAAATTTTTCTGCAATAATGAATGGTCCTAGCCATAAAGACTCAAACTTCTTATGCTTTCCTTTATCCTCTGCCCTTGCATTCCATTCGAGAACTAAATCATCAATTTGGAATTTTCTCTCAGTAGCCCTTCTGTCAAAAAGATATTTCATTTGCTGTTGCAGCTTCATATTTTCTTTCTGACTATTTCTCCTCATTTCATCCAATTCATTCAGCTGCATCATTATGTTTTGCATATTATCAGAGACATCTAAATGTTCCTCTTGTATGTATTGGAAAATGGGCAATAAATTGTTAATAGGCAACCTCGCTTGTAAACCATACACCAACTCAAAGGGTGATTGACCAGTTGCCTTCTTAAGTGTTATCCTGTCAGCCCAAAGAGCTAACCTTAGTTTTGTATGCCATGTCCTTTTGTTTTGTTCCAAAGTTCTCTTCAATATCTTCAATATGCTTTTATTACTAGACTCAGCTTGTCCATTGGCCTGTGGATGATATGGGGATGAATATGATATTGTAATCCCATACTGCTCACAGAAACTTGTCATTTCTTCTGATCTGAAACTCATAGTATTGTCCATGATTAATTTATTGGGCACACCAAATCTGGTCAGAATATTTTCTAACAAAAATTCAGTAACCACCTTACTAGTTGCTTTCCTTGTAGGGATAGCCTCAATCCATTTAGTAAAGTAATCTGTGGCAACTA
>MU223052.1:2470400-2481090 GCA_018584345.1 Thuja plicata | reverse complement strand
AGGAAAACCTAACCCTAAAGTTACAAGAGAGATAAAAGAAAGAGAGAGAAGAAGCGGTGGAAGGACTGAGTCAAAAAGGTATAAACAGATATCTCTTGTTCTTCTCCCGATCTGGCGACTGCAATCATATTTGTAGGTGGTAGCTGGTAGTATTTATACTGATTTTGGATACTTTTCCTCACCTACTCACCTACAATCTCATTTTGTAATAACTATCCATCATGTCTTTGAACAGTGCAGCGCAAAGTGTTCACCTCACTCATCATCCAAAATTTCTTCTTCAACAACAGGCTTCTTTTTCTTTGGTGTTGTCATGACTTCCCAAGCCTTTACATCATTGTCTAATGGCCAATTGAAGTCCTGAGTACTCTGTACCTACACCTTTTTCCTGTCCCATCTTACATCAGTGATGTTCTTGACATCAAGTAGGAACTTGTTGATATTAGTCTCAGCTTTGAATGCCTCATCCAATATCTTATTGAATCCTTCTATATCAACCTCGGTTACCAATAGAAATGTATCTTCATTAGGCATCTTGGTGTCAAACTCACTCCTCCAGGCATCTATAGCCTTTACCTAGTCATCATCTCCCTTTAAGGTAGGAATAAACCTATTGAAATCACTTGAAAAGAGACTCAATTTAGTCTCTATCTGGTTCAATTTTCCTTTGAAGAATGAGAGAGCAATGTTAACTCTTTTGATCTCATCTTCCACCTCTATGAATATTAGAGGAAAATCTGGTCTTATGGCTTATAGAGATGACAATTTCTCAAATAAAGTTTCCCTAGTAGACCATTTTGTGAAGTAAGGGTTTAAAATTGCAAGGTAGCCCATTACCTCAGTATGCAATACTGGCAGCTTATTATATGTATTGATTAAAACATCAGCTTTGTCTTTTAAAATCTCAATCCTATGTTGTAATATACCTTTCAGTGCTTTCAAAGCTATTGCATTTCCTTTTTCTTCATCCACCTTTTGTTCCACAGCCTCTTCTGACTTAGGCTTGTCTTCAATCTGCATTGGTGGCGGTTGTGCAGGCACATACACTATCTCAGGCTTGGCCTCCAATTCATCTGTCAATGTCTTTATCAGTTGATCCTTCTAGTATAGTTTTATGTGGCACATGTCTCTGTCCTTAGACAGTGCACTTGTTTCTTCCAACAGAGTAGTATACCTTTTAGACAATTTCTTTGTCTTGTCCGCATTTAATTGAGCCTAGTGTGTCATAATATGGGAAATTTCTAAGTCCCCTGTATTTTGTACTAACCACACCATCTGATTCCCCACCATATTTTTCTGACTATTCACTAATTGGGGCTTCTGGTCTTTTGGGCTCAAACTCCACATTGCAAAGGCCTGAGACATTGGGTTATACCCAAATCCTTTGATCATTTCTCCCACTTGGACTTCGCTAACCATTTTAAGGTCAGGTTGTTTTCTGATTTGATCTATGATGAAAGCAGATGCCAAATCCCATCCTTCAGCCAATAATATCCCACTTCCTAGCACCATCTTCCTGGCATCCTCAGGCGAGATATCCTCATTCTTAGGATCATAATTTTGTAAGGCCACCAGGGCTTCATTGGTAATTGTTTCTTTTCCATCCACAGTTAACTGGGATCTTATTTGCTCTATTTTGTGCCATCTCAGGAAGTCTTTAAACTCCTCTGTCTTCAAAAAGCTATCATCATCTAGGAATTTTTGCTGATGAAGCAATCTTTCATCAACACAGGCCTTGAGTGGTACCTCAACTTCATCTTCTAGCTCAGGCCTTTTCTTTTTGCCTTCCCTGATTGCTTTTCTCAGGTTATGATCATATAACCTGGTGCCAGGTACTAAGGCCTTAGCCTTATCCTTTTTCTTACTTTGGCCCTCCAGTCAAGGCTGTCCTAGTTCCAATTTCTACCTCTTTGCAACTGGTTCTTCTACATCATCTAGCTATGTAGTAACTGTTAGATCTATAATATGTCCTTCTGCGCCTTGCAACTGTGGGATTTCAGCCATTTCTTGCTCTGGGGCTTGTTGTGGTGGAGGATTCATAGGAGGACGTGCATAATCACTATCATCATCACTCTCCTCTTCTGATTCTAAGTGTTCAGGTGACTGAGTACCTTTTTTGTCAAGGACTGTATCCAATTGTTCGACTAGCACATAGTAGTTGTCTATCATGGCCTTAATCCTATCAAAATATGAGAGATCAGGGTAAAAACCCCCAAATGACAACCCATTTCTTCTTATTTGTATCTGCAGCTTCAACAACTCCTGGATTCTCAGTCTTCTCATATGAATATCATCTTCATCCAAGAGGTTCCTTGTTGAATCTTCTTCAATGCACTCACAATGAACATTGGTATTAGGGATGGTAGGAGTATATAACTTCCTAACCCCTGCCATGAAGCCCTCTGGGTCAATATACCTATAAGGGGCTGCCCCCATTCTGTACTTTTCCAACCATTGACCCACTTCATCTATGACATTCTTGCCAATTGTAAAATTTGTAATTTTGAACTACCTAGGGGTTATAGTCCCCTTTTTATGTGGTGTAAAGTGCTCATTATCAGTTAACATCAGCTGCTAAATGAATTCCATAGCAGCTACTCTCATAGACACATGATAAGGTAACAAATGGGGTGGATGAATACACCCATATACTTTGATGATGGTGAGATTCTCCTCCAAGAAGAAATCACCCCACTTGTGGTTTCCAAACCAATTTTCTTTATAATTGCAGGGCCTAAGCAATTGTATGATCTTCAATGGGACTCTAGTCCTGCTTGTCCCCAAACTCTGCACAATTGGATACACAATCCAATTTTGGAATGCACAGTAGTCACACTCTCTAGAAGTATAATTCCAAACCCTAACCCAAAACTGGATAGGATTTGGTTGTGTTTGATAGAATCTCTGAGGAGACAAGTTATGCATATCCATGATTACAAAATTGAAATATAAGAGAAGGTGCATTAGGACTGAATAATGCAAGAATTTAGGCTCCTTCTCCTTGGGGTTTTTTAATCTTTTCTGAGTTGCAACAAAACCCTCATGCATTTTGTCAATTATATGTTGTATGTAATCATAGTTGGTGCTTGAATGCACCTTTTGTAGGTCTAATACCATCATTAAGATGCCAGAACTGATTCTCTCTTCATCTCTATCAATCCCTAGCACTCTACATAGGGCATAAGCATTATATTTGATGTAGAAGTGTAGGTCCTTGTAATAATATGGATAGGGCTCAACCATAGGACCTAAATAATTTTTTAATTCTTTTAACATATGCTTCTGGAACAAGCCTTTTGCAATACCGGGCTTATAACTATATCTCTTTTCATGCCTTGTCATGTTGATTCTAGTAGACATGGTGCTAAATAAGCCAAAGGCTTGCATGAATGAGTTTCTGTTCAAAATTAATAGGGCAGTGCCATCATCCCTTTTAATAGTCTTTGTCAGGGAAGTATAGTGATTTTCTAGGTTAAGAAATAGGTCTACATCTAAGCAAACAACAGGAACAAGCAACCTAGCAAGACCACATGTCCAAGGGTTTGAAACTGGGATGGGCTTATCAGAGTTTTTATAAAAGTAGTTGAAAAGAGAGAAACCTGTTGTGCCCGGGGTCATAGCATCTTGAATGTTCTTGTACTCATCCAGGAGGACACTAGCATCGACCTTCTTATTCTATGTTGAACCTGGCAGAAGATGGAGAAACTCATCAGAGAAACTTGCTTTTCCTTTCTGTTCTTCTCCACTCCCTCCACTTGTTGAAGCAATTCTCACAGCTCTGCTCATCCTTGCAACATGCTGAATCTCTTTTTCCTTTACCGATATTGAAACAAATCTAATCTCAAATATCAGCTGTTTGTTCTAAGCACAAACTCCTGCAATTTAGAACTCTCTGATCAACTTTGGATACACTGCAAAATGCGCAAAATATCACTCTTCTAAAAATTAGCAACTTAGCTCTGAAAACTAAAAGTATGGTGAATGGGAATGAGTGCACCACCAACTCCTTATAGCCGTCATTCAGAGTACGCAGCTCATAATTTGGAAACATCAGTTTTGCCATTAATTTGCCATGCCGTAAACTTTGAAAAACATAGCCATAGTTGCTGAAGTTGACAGGAAATCAAATTTTCAAAAATAAATCCTCGGAGCAATCATATAACATTTAAGAGAGCTGACATGTCACATTCTAATTCATTGTCTATCTCACATCTCAGCTACCCTTTTTTCTCAGTAATCAAAATACGAGCCTTTGATTGGTTGTTGGGAGATTTACATTGTCACATTAGAAAACTGCCGCCATTTTTTAGATTTTGTAATCAAGCAACCTTGCGACTGCATTAAGTCTCTTTGTCACGGGCCTTTGTCATTAACCATGGTTCCATCTCAATACTTGGCGACAATGTGCTTTCTTAACCTTGGCTAACCCAAGTGATCATCTGGCGATCATGCGACATAACTGAAATCAAAGTCGCGCACAGTTAACCTTAACTCACCATTCTTTCTGAGACTTCACGACTAGCCGTTACCATTAACCTTTATGGTTGTCTCCCTGTCGCTAGATGCTTTTATTCTATTTGAAGACTATGTGACAACCTTTAGTCGCCCAGTCGGGAGATATATTCAACTTTACCTTAACACGTTATATGTTCCTTTTTTTTACTTATAGCGACTGCGTGACATAGCCTAATCACCAAGTCGGGAGGACTTTTCCCTTGGGGTACTTTTCTTCCCAGACTTCGCGACCACCGTTGGATCTTCTGATTCTTTCATCTGATGGGTGTTGCATAATCGCTCAACATTTTTACATACCCTTAAATGTTTCCTAGACATCGCGACAGAAAGCAAAGTACCTTAGTCTCAATGTCGCTGATTCCATTTCTCCTTTCTGGCGACCACGCGATAACCTACTTGCTTTATGACAGATGTCACTCAATCATTGGTCCTTTTTCTGCATAATGGAAAACTGAAGCATTATCTTGTCTTGGCGACATCCTGACTAAGCAATACTACAAACTTCAAATGGTTAGTCGCGTAGTCTGAACTGAAATTTCTTAACCGCCATTCTATTCTGAGACCACACAACTGAAGGAAAACTTAACTATTAGATTTATCTTGATTTGGCCATAACGCGACATGAAGTAATCACAAAGTCTAAGAACATTTTCATAATTGTTTAATTTTTCCCGCGATCACCCGACTAACAGTGGGTCCCTTCTTTATAAAGCTTTATAATATGAAGATATTGCGACTACCCGACTAAAGGAAATCGCTGAGTCTCAGAACACTGAAAGAATATTCTAATTTTAAACGAGACTCTGAGACACAAGGAAAAAGCAAAGTCGGGAAGACATTTGGAATATTCGGCTGGGGTAATGCGACGAAGCGACTTGAATTAAAAACACATGCCCTAAGTGAATGGAAAAAGTAACAACGAAAAAGAACGCCATGACTTAGGGTTTAAATTCATCATTCAACACTTGGAAGACTTAGGGTTTTTAGGTTTTTTTCATAATGAGCAAAGTTTAGACTTGCAAACCTGAAACTTGACAGAGGTAAGGGCATAATAAATGAGAGATAGCTGAATTAAGCACCTCAGAACTTAGAGAGGACAAGGAACCAGGAGAACTAGAAAAAAATAGGAAATAAAACCAACAGGGCCCTCCTATATGATTTCAGATACCAGTACACTCTTGGTAAGTTTCAAACACACTAGTTGGGGCCCTATGAAATTGCTGTTGTTTTTCCCAATGGTGTTGTTCAATTGTCTACTGTTGATCCTGTTTGTTTCAAACTCATGGTTAATGGTCAACGAATTAAGTTCTACCATAAGCCTCAGAGAAAAGAGGAGTTCCTACACCAATTTCAATTTTCTAATGGTCAAGGGTCTCCTGTAGCAAATGGATATGAGCAACCTTCTCATATTTTTTCTTCTCTTTAGCAATGTTCACATTGCTCCATAATAAATACTTTCGTCAGGAAAGTACTTTCTCCACAATAAATTTTATCTCATTATTTCTTGTCTTTCACCCATCCATATCATCATTTTCCACCAATGGATGGCAATTTTGTATTGTCACCAGTGCTTTATCAGGTTTGTGTACACTATCCCTAATATTTAATTCATTAATTAGTTTTTTTAATTGGTTGCCCTCTTGTCACATGTGCAATTGTGGGACCAATTGCTCACTTAAGTTGGGGGGGGGGGGGAATCTTAGATTTGTTTTATATATCTATGTATGTATTGTGTGTTATTCTTTTTAAACTTTTGAAATTATTTGCACTTTTGCATGTATGAATGTTGCCAAATTTAGCTTTTGTGATTCGACAACCTTTAAAAGAGATTTATTTTGCAGAAAAATACCTAAGGTGGATAGTATGGATGTTTGCTAAGTAGTTATGAGAAGTTAATTCTTGATATCCTATAGATTTGCACTCATATTCTCATGCAGAGCCTAAATTATTGAAACTCCAGAACTTTTCATCTTTGAATTACCTACAGATTCACACTCTTGGCATTCTTTGAAATTCTTCATTGTAGCTTTCTTGTACTCTTTACAACTTTTTTGTGTCCTTTGACACTCTACGAATATGGGTGGTGGTTTGATTCGATGTGAACCTATGGTTCATGATCTTTTGTTGAACGATCAAGCTTGAATGCCACTTTTTCAAGTCAGGGATTGGCTTGATTACATTCTGAAGCTCACCAGCTGGGATGGAGAAGTGGCATTGCAATTTTTAGACACACTGCATGATGGAGTGGCCACTGTCAAAGGGTTAAGGGTGCCATTTTCAGAGATAGTTGTGGGAGAGGTTATGGGATTACCATAGGAAGGAGAGGAATTCTTAGAGATCTTTGACTTCACAACTGCTAGATCACAATTTACTCTGCATGCAAACCCACCACTAGAAGTTGACAAGAAGCTAGGTACCAGCAAGTTATCTCTACCAGAACCTTACAAGAAATGTGCAGTATATGTTATAAAATATTTTACTTGTGAGGGTCATCAAGCATACCTACATGTTGTTCATCAAGCTTCCTATGACATGATAATCGGTCCATAAATGTACCCAATTTCTTGTTAAATATCCTGAAGAAGAGGGCTTCACTGGTGAAAGAAGGTAAGTCAAATATCATCTCCCACCATTGTCTGATTAATTTAATTGTTGAAAAATCCTTAAGAGAACAGTCAGACATGTAATGGGAAGATTTTATTTTGGGGGAATTTGAGAAGGAAACCCTAAGTCCTTTAAGGCATAGAGTTGGGAGAAGGGTCCAAACTGAACATGGGGTTTTGAAGATTATTGAAGAATTAGAACCCAGGTCTTCTTTAGGAAGAAAACCTAGGTCTAAGAAACCTGAGAACTCTCATGGAGCCTCTGCATCTGGGTCAGCCTAGAATAAGGGTAAGAAGAAATTTTGTGAAGAAAATGCTTCCTCCCAATCCGATAAAACTAGGGCTCCTGTGAGGGAAGAAAAGGAAAGAAAACAAGATGCCTCTAGTTTTTGTAAATACACAAAGGAAAAAGACCCTATAGCTCCAACCGCTTCTAAGAAGCAAAAAATTGCTGATAAAAAGGAGGAAACCCCATTGAGGAAAATTTGTAGGTGGAAGTAGCGTATGACCACATATAAATCACCAGCAAGGTCAACTGTTGACCCTGACATTTCTGAATCAGTGGAGCCAAAAATTGATGTACTAAGAGACAACCAGTAGGAAATTCTTAGTGTGTTTCCTAAAACTGAAAGAGGGCGGTCCCCTGAGGACAAAATGAACACAAAATTTATATTAATTGGAGATGATTCTAGTTTTGATGAACAAACCTACATGTTTCAGAGGAGGGGTTCATCTTCCCATGGACTTCAAGTTGGTGATGACCTCATTGATTCAGACAATGATATCATATCAGGGGAGTGCTTTGCAATAGGAGAAGACATGCCAGACACACCTCCTGTAGAAGCAAGGAAGAATCTATTTGAAGGAAATTCCAGTGTTGATATGAGATTTGTAAATGAGGTGGTTGAGTAGATTTTAAGTCAAGGATTGGATGCACTGGCTAGAGGTGCCCAACAATGTAATAATTCAATGATAATATGGATGGACCCCACAAATGATGCACATCTAGGTAATGATAATTTTGATGATATACAAGTAGTAGGTGAAAACCCTAGTGAAGGTACTCTGTTAGATTTCCCCTACCCTGTGACTTTATTTTCTATTATTTTTAGGCTAAGAAATCAATTAGTGATGGAGAGAGAACAATAGAGACAATAGAAGAAGGTTTTGCACTAGGTCATTGATCAGACTTATCAAGAACTTGTAGAAAAGGAGGAAGAGGTGGACCAACTTCAGGAGAAACTAACTATGGTAACATCAATTATACCTAAGTTAATGAGCTATAGGTTCCCATCTCATGTTTATGCCATATTTCTTAAGGAGCAATTGTTAAATTATTAATTGACTAGTATAATGAGAAATAAGTCTCCATTGTTAGATGAACCCTGGTGTAGAGCACCCTAGGGTTTTAGCTCCGAAGCCCTAGCTATTTAGCAATGGTGGTCCGGAAGCAGATCATAGTTAGCAGTCAACTATCTTCCTAAACCCTAACAACTCATAACTCCTAGCACTAGGGCAGTTAAATAAACAAACTGGGTACACTATACTTAGCGCACAGTCGTAGGATGATCAGTGGTTAGTATGAAACAGTTGCGATTACGTGACAAAGGCTTAGTGCATAATCGGAAGGAAACTGGCGGTTAACCGAAAACGGCTGCGACAAGGCGATAACAGTGAATCACAAAGTCGATAGATGCTCAGCGGTTAGGATGAAATAGCTCGCGATGAAGCAACAATGGTTATCGCAAAGTTGACAGATGCTCAGCAGTTAACTTGAAACAGCTTGCGATGAAGCGACAATGGTTATCGCAAAGTTGGCAGATGCTCAGCGGTTAGCAGGAAACAGTTTGCGATGACACGACAAGGCTTATCTCACAGTCGGTAGAGATCGGCGGTTAAGTTAATAGATGTGGCGACAATGTGACGATAGTTTATCACCAAGTTGCGAGGTAATCAGTGGTTAAGTGAATAAGTGCTGCAACAATGAGATGACCATGTGTCGCGTGATCATAGAACATCAGGTGGTTAAGTGAATGAGTGTTGCGGTGACGCGACAACAGTGGGTCGCAAGCTCGCAGGACAACAGGCGGTTAAGTTCATAAGTGGTGCGAGAGTGCGACAATCATGGATCACCAAGTCACAGAACAACAGGAAGCTCGGTTAGAAGTGATGCGAGTGTGCGACTACAATGCACCGCAGGGTCACAGGTTGATCGGTAGCTTGTTGAAAAGTGTTGTGGGTGTGCGACAATAGTGAATCGCAGGGTCGCAGGATAACAAGCAATGAATTTTATAAGTATTGTGATACCGCGACTATAAGGAAGATTGACTTGTCCACAGGGACGCTAAAAATTCAGATACGACAAAAGAAAAGGGAGAATGCCACGGAGGAAAATGTTGTCCAAGTAGACAACCATACTGATGATGATTTGATGACAGTTACAGGAGGAAGATTAAGAGCCGAGGCAGTTAGAATCCTCAGGCGGATAGGTAACCTAGAAACGGTTATGAATCAAGAACAGGACAAGATATAAAATGAAGGAAAGAACCATTTTGGAAGAGGCTGGAGAAGTTAGAGACTGAGGAGGCTAGCATAGAAGATTTGAGTTTACATTGTAATTTTCTGGTTTTCAATAAAGAATAGTTTCCTGTGTTTTCTGTGTGTGCTTCTATTGTGTGTAGACTTTTGTAGAGTAGGATTTTGAATTCAATCAAGTCTCATGGATGCTTTTTGACTCTTATAATCCATCCTATGGAGTGTGACCGTCAAGAAGCATCCCTCATGTATTTTTATTTTGTTTGTGTGTCTGTGTCTGAGAAGTGCCTAGTCAAAACTGTAGACAAGTCCTAGGCGAGCTAGATGGTTCGGCTAGAGAACTTGTAAGAGAGAGAGATAGAAGGATAAAGGTGCATGACTGACTATATTCAGTCATGAAGAGAAAGATAAGGTAAAGAGAGAAACTTTTTGGTGGTTAGGAAACCTAAGAGAGAGGGAGTGTAGAAGTCCTTCTAGTTAGGGTTTGTGAGTAACCCTAAGAGACTCGAGTGTGAGTCTAGAGGATCCTGAAATGAATAGGGTCCAAAGGGAGATTCCTAATAGAAAGTAGGAGTCTAGAGGAGAAAGGTGACCTCCCCATCAGATTGGTATCAGAGCCCAGTTAAAGATTTGGGTTTGAAATTTGTAGATGTTTCAAAGTACTGAGGAATCAGTAGGAGAATCAGCCATGGTGAC
Organism: Thuja plicata; assembly: GCA_018584345.1. Classification (NCBI taxonomy): domain Eukaryota; kingdom Viridiplantae; phylum Streptophyta; class Pinopsida; order Cupressales; family Cupressaceae; genus Thuja; species Thuja plicata. The sequence continues at coordinate 2,470,741 of MU223052.1, read as the reverse complement.
AAATGTAGAATTGGCTAAAGAGCTGAATGAGCAGAAGGAGAGGAATAGACTCCTTGAGGAAACTGTAGAGTTAATGAAAAAACAACTAGAGGATATTGCTGATAAAGTAGCTGGAGAAGTAGAGAGTTCCAGTAAAGGAAAAGTTGTTGTAGAGGAGGATGTTATACAAGAACTAGACCCTCCTATGCCAGAAGAACCATTCTTGAAGGCTATCAAGGCACTAGGTGGAAAGGAATTGGAAGGAGTACCAGTACTTGCTGGAAAAATGGATTCTGAACTGATAATGGAATGGATTGAAGGAATGGAGAATCATTTTGATTGTGAAGGAGTGACTGAAGCAC